>UZAN01039413.1:81382-142648 GCA_900618425.1 Echinostoma caproni | reverse complement strand
TTGGAAGCATATGAATGAATCCTCTCTGATTTAAGTTTGCACTATTTTATGACGCATCTTCGTGCTTCGTAGCTGACTGTGCGTTCTGATCAAGCATTCTTTTCCTTCTTAAGTAGAAGACGATAAAACACCGTTGTAATCACTGTGTGTACTGGGTTTTCAAAACTCAAATACTTTTATTCACAAATATCAGACTGGTTCATGTCAATCTCTTATAAAATGGGCATCAACTCATGATATTAAGCCTATATATTTCGTACCAGCTTGATGGTATTTGAGGATATTGGATTCTATCATACCACCTCACAAAGGGTCCTTTAATTGGCCTCTGATTATAGCTGCTTTGCTAATTTATTGATGAAGTCAAGCTAAGTCAAGGAATTGCTTTATACACCTCAGACGATGGATACTCAGCAATCAAATAATCACAGTTTGTCGACAAAAGGTGAAAAAAACATTATAATATAGAAATTAAGACGAGAAAACAGCCAACAACAGCAGAAGCTAATAACCTACCCGGGTATTTATCACTGGTTTAGTTTAGCGTTTTGCGCAGATTTCCTGCAACGAGTTCGTTTTGTTAGAAATCAGGCAAGATTTGGTACAATAAAGTGCCTGTAAGCTTCCGTGCGTGTCTTCAGCAGTTTGTGAGTGAAATGGGTGAATGTGTGTAAAAGGCGTTGACTAAAAGCCCCTTAAACGGGATGGAAGGTATCAGATAAAATCTTATTGGACAATGTTTTACAGGATTTGAGGTGGTGTGTCATCACAAACTGTACCCTATGTTCCCGTAGTATGAGGCTACAAATTGACAAAACGTCAAAGATGAACACTTCTAAAAGTGTGAATAGCTGTACTCAATAGACATCAGGTGAGTTATACCGTGCGAACAATTTCATGCATGTGCATGTTTTTCACACGATAGAATTCAATGTGTAGGATCACCGGTGCATACCGTTTGTTTACGGTTATGGATCAGCATACATATTCTTTTCTAATGTTTCGATTGAATTTAACTGAATGGGCGTGTGTATTGTTATCGGAGCCATAAATTGAGCAGCTGGTTCAACATGAAGAATCAAATTGGTGCGCCATCATTTTTTTTGAATTCAAGAACAAAGTAGATGCCATTATCCAAGTATTGAATAGATTCGCCTAAAGACCGAATTCTTAACACAATTGGAGAAGAGTTCAACGCGCCACCAAGAAAACAAAACTTAAAATAATCTCGAGTCACGGAACTGACGATGCTGTGTATATGAATGGTTTTCCACTGGCAGCTTAGATCTTTGGATTGGGTAGGCTATCCTATGGTAGCAATACGAGGAAAGGTAACCGATACTGTGCATTCAGAAAATGTTCCTAACACCCAGTCGGAGTTTCATCATTGGCGAACGATGTTGATCCAGCTTTCTGCTTTTCACGCCTGTGTACACTTACGTGGGTTATCAGCCTCCTGCATGTTAAGACACTTCATACGTTTCGAAAACCTGTCTACAACTTTGTCATCATGTATTCTCTTGAGAACTGATCAACATGTATTGACTCGCTTTATTTGACGTAAACTCAACCGCGCAACTCTATTCGAGTTGCAGATAAGAATGATAAGTTCAGAATATTTGTATGGTAATAAACCGCCTGATTGTTTAGGTCTACGCTTGGATGTGAATGTTCCTCTAAATAAACTTTCTTTAATCTCTGAAGTAATTAAAAAGCTGTCAGAAGTTTTTAGCATAGTTTAGATCATGTCGCAGCAAAGCATGTTTGAATCTCATCAACCCAAACCTGTGGTACATTTATGAATGACATAACGAGGTCCAATATGCTACGTTTTCCCAGCCCATAATACGACAACTTTAGCAAAAACCACTGCTTTTGAGTTTTACAATTTATCCTTAATCCTAAAATTGTTCCCGACGTTCTTGTCGAATGATTAAAAACGAAATAAGTGTTACCAAACATATCATTGGCTACTCATTTAACGCTCGTCTTTGTATCCATATTGTATTGTAGTTTCACCTCAAGCTTGGAAAAAGGACGTCCGTTAGGATTCGAATATGGTAATAATGTCACATGTACCTAGACACTCGATTGCTCACAAAATGCTTCAGTGAAGCATTTTTGTGTGCTCCAACGGCGAGGCTATTCTGATTCATTTGTATTCAGTTTTTTTTAATCCTGCCTCTATTCGTAGACAATGAAGAAAACACTGTCTGCCAAAGCGGCTGTTAAACCTTGATGTATAACAATGCTTGGGAAGCCCTCTTTGGTCGCAATCGGTTTTATCCAGAATACCTTCATTGGACGTAGTGACACATTGCATATTGCACACGGTATGACACAAATATAAAAGCTATTCTATCACGGTAGTTGAAAATGAATCGATTAGGATGGATTAAGCAACTTGAAATTTGACTTGAAATGTATGAGGCAATAATTTTTATTGGTACTTGTTTATGAATCCCCTATCCTCACCCTTTCTGAATGCTATCAGTATCCTAGAGAATTGGAAACAAAGCGCCTTCATGTGTAACGCGGTTCATCTTATGTCTTCATCTTCATCTTTGTCACAGGCCAGGTTTGCCCTTGTTCATCATGTCAGCTCGCTACTTTACACACACACACACACACACCATTGCTCTCACTTTCGCTGATTTTACGTCAACGAAATAACATCATATCATTGCAAAACCTACCAGTGCACAGATGTCAATGTAATCAAATACCTGTTGTCTCACAATGACTGGTTTTACCCATTAGGATACAACATGAATCAGAAATCAGTAGATGTTATACTTATCCCACATGAGCCTAATAACCACTACTGCTCTAATGTATCATTCATTCTCAAATCTTGCGCTCAGTGTAAAATGTCTTATTCATTATTCAACACGGGACCACTTTTGACGAAATACATTTATGCGCCATTCTTTTATATTACTTTATTCACTTAAAAGGTTACAATATTTTATGGTTTAACAAAATGAAAATCCTTACAGTGGTTCAACCTGTTACTTCTCAGAGATTTTAGACAGTTTTGCATTTTCCAAAGCTAGCTTACATAACGCCGACTGAGGGCGTTCTTTCCAGTAAGTTTACATATATATGTATTCGACACAAGAAACGTGTTTGGATCGCCGGGTGACGTTTCGATAGACAGCTCTTTCAGAGCCAGTCCATTGAGGAATCGATGCTATGATTCAATGTTTTTGTAAGTAGGTTAGATGCTACTAACCACAACAAAGGGGATTTGATAGTCTTGATGGAATACTCCATCATAAGTAGTATGTGAATGAGTGGGCAAAATTTCCCTGGAAGCACACGACCGGTTTCGCGCTCCTTGCCGCTCGTCAGGCATGAGTATCCGGTAATCTTTTGTCAGTTTATGCATATACTTATACCCAGGAGGTATATTTTTTACACAGAAACCTTGTTTGCATCACCGGGTGACGTTTGGATAGACAGCTCTTTCAGAGCAAACAAGGTTATTGTACCGAAAACACACCTCCTGGGTACAAGTGTAGGGATGAACTAACACAAAATTACCGGATGCGCATGCCTAACGAACCGCAAGGACCGCAAAACCAGTCATTCACAAACTACTTATGATATATTTATATATATCTATTTATATGATTTATGACTTATGATTTCATAATGCTACCGACCCTTGTAATGAGGGCGAATAGGTTTTCCACAAGAAAATTAGTTTATTAGTAGTGACGCATTGAATGAATTCTGACATGAATAGGAATCGCTGGAAACAAGCGTATCCACAAAGAACTATTCAGATATAGATAATCATCTAATAACAGTTCTTTTTTGACCAAAACCATAACAACTTACCTCATTACTCAAATATAGTGATTGGAGAATGAGTGACTATCAGGAAAAAGAATAGTAGCTTAGCATTTCCGCTTTAAAAGTCTTTGTATGTTGAGCGTCTTGTTGAATTAATACTTCACAATAATTCAATAATGGACTTACCCTTAAGCAGTCTAAACCAATCAAATTTCAAACTAGCAGTTGATTGTACAACGCATCTTAATGTCTATACATATTTGGGTGAACGGATGAGTTTACAACGTTACACGTCCGTCATTGCTTTGGGGAATACTTCTTTTATGTGTATTTCATCATAAACATTTTGCTAACTAAATATTACATGAGGAGAAATATCTGTAGTAGAATTGCATAATGTATCATAACGATATCGTTAGCAATCATGGCCTGATAGATGGAAAAAACAGAATTTATCTACATCACACGCGGCATTATTCTTCACAATGGGTTTGCATGGTAGTGTAATTTCTGCTTCGTATTGCGAGACTATTGGTTTTAGTTAACCTTAAACTTATTTACAATGAATTCAACTCAAAAGACCACTAACCTTTTTGATGAACTACTTTTTTGTCGATATACTGTAGCGATAAATAAGGGTTTATTTGTTGCGATGTTTGGGTTACCCGTTGTTTTTGTTCCAAAATTGCAACAGTGAGCTAAAACTGGGGGTCTTATGCATTCGCCTGAGTCACGCCACAGGATTTCTTCCGCAAAAAGGCAAAGTGCACGATAAGTGGTCGAAACACAATGTCTTTTTTTCATTTCCTTAATTAAGCTGCAATACAGAACTATCGAGATAGCACACGTCTTCAATCCATCCATTCACGTAATTGAATTAGAGCTGTTGAATTACCGTACTGTGCTGAATCTCAACCTATTGGATTGAAGGAGCACAGGTCACTTGCGACGCCCGGCAGCCTAAATAAGGGATGCAACGTATTGTCAAATAACGCAATTATCCTAAAACATGATTCGACATGAACTAAGCCTGCAAAACTGTGGATAAAACGTACCACTTTGTTTAATTATTTACTGATTGTTCTCAAAATTTCAGCGTAATCTTGCAATATGCTCAACAAATCCGTTGGGGAATTTTTCGGAGTACGACAGATGTTAGTGTGGCATTTGTTTCCGCACCTCCGTTAATGCGATTAGCCCATACAACAATTGAATTACTATCATTGAATTATTATTCCTGCCTGTTTAAAACGATGGCTTGTTTCGTTTAAAAGTGGAAGTTTCTTATCCATTTATTATAGTATGCACGTCATCGTTGTTGTTGCCACCTCTCCAGCCTCTCCTAGCTGATGTTTGTGGAAAACCTAAATCACCCCTGATAACAGCTGGCGATTTCACTGATAGATCTTATCTCTCATGAGGTTCATCTTTTTTCAACATGTACATAATACGGAATGGAATGTTTGGGCACTCAAGCTGAGACGATCGTTGTATCCCGCAGAAAAAATAGATTGCAGTTATTTTCGATTATCAGATCTATAGAACTGCAATAATGTGGAAGAGCAGTTTAATTTATTATTTATTTTAACTGGCTTCCAAATTCGTACGGACGATAGCCTTATCGACTCGGCGCAAACTCTTATCTACAGCAGTGGAACTGATGAAAGATAATCAAACCTCATCCAACAGTCAACATACTTTACAACACAAAATGTTCTCCCATCTTCATATTCGTCGAAATTTACAGTTTCTGCTTGCAAATATATGGTTGATAGACGTGCTGAATTGTTCCGTACTTGACGCAAACTGAGCCATTGGGAGTGTTTGAGTCAATCGCGATTCGGTGGTTGCATTATTTACATTCAAAACGTATTTTTTAGCATTGTAATCTACGGCATAGAAAACCATCAAATGTTGTTTCACACGGGAAACGAATGAAGCTTAACATAAAGGATATTTCCATGAGAGAAAAAAGGCATTCTGAAAAGTGGAATTTCGGAGACCTAATTCCAAGTAAATACGAGGCACAAAATAATTCAATCGTAACAACAAAAATACTCAATTTCTTAAAATTATTTATTGGTAGAAGCTTTTTATCTGGACTGTTTTTCTGTTTTCTATTCGAATTCAAATTACGGGTAAATAGGTATCGGTGTTACACCAGAAAATATACTCCAGCAATATGGAAAGCAATATGCCCTCTCTCGGAGCACAATCTATTAGGAGCAAGCCATAACGGACTAGTTGAGCCATATCTCACCGATCTGGTTCGGTATCAATCTCAAATATTGCATCGCATACAGACCCAGCTTTGAATCTTTTGTAAACAAAATCACGAGAAAGCCACCTATGCGATTACATTCAGACGTGAAACCTAGATCAACGGTTATCTCTATGGTCTCAAACATGTTTTTCAGGAGCGTTACTAAAAGCGGTCACTGAATAGAGAAAATTCTCCGTTATTTTCAACAAAACTTAAACTATTATGTTCAGACATAAGAAAATCTAAAGATCAAGGATATCTGTTTTTGAAGAGTACTAATTAACCTCTACCTGCTGCACTCAAATTGTCCGATCACATCATCATTACACATTGACACAAAAGCAAAGTTGCAAACAATCGCCGGCTCATACATCAAAGTATTTGTCATGCTGTTTAAGAGGAGGAACTATCATGACACGATGAGAAGAAAAGTAACGTACATTTCATTTCCACGATATTGTGATGTCGAAATATAAGTCAAAATTGATCATGTAAACGGAATGTGGATCATTTCTCTTCCATTCTGTAAACATTCCTCCAGGTTGACATCAATTGTGATCTACTAACTTGTGGATGAATCATCACACCTTCGGGTATGTTATGGAGTTCTGCAAATAACAATGTCTGTGATAGACAAAAAGAGTACGACATCCAGGAATATGTGAACGCCAAATGTCGTTTAAAATCGTCCGGCTGGAAAATAACTTCGTACTGACTGCTGAATTGATTTATGTTATGGTCAGCAACTTTATTCAGCAGGGCGTGTCAGACAAAACTACTTCTGGCTGTGCTCGCTGACATGTAATCATGACTTCAGGCACAGAAACCAAAGCACTCATTCAGAAATCATTTCAGTTTTATTTTGGGACATGGCAATCATGGAATGGTTTTCACCTTCAGAAAAAGCTACATCAGGGTCATAGTCCACAATTTGCATGACCTCCATGTTGCTATTTCGGAGCAATCGGTCGTGTTTTTGGGTTTTATTTTCAGCAGGCCAGTGCCGTCGTACAATTCGCTAAGGTCATTTCGATTTGTTTGTTGCATTTGATGCATAACGCCCATTAATTGTTTTTCTCAGAGCTCCGATGTCAAATCCTATTCGGTGGTTTTTAGCTACACAACTCTATGCACTAGAAAAGACCCTTGGGTGCACCTAACTGATGGAGATAAAATTATGTGACTGCATGTCAGAAATACTATGATAAAACGATCCGAAATCTTAACAAAGGTGTTCAAGGCTGACAATTGTCAGTTATAAGCATTATAGATCGTTCTTTGCATTGTTTCAAACGTTTTATTAGTGCCAAAAAAGGAGAGTGCCATATTCAGCAGCTTCATCCTGCGTATTCACCTGTTCCTGTTTGCAGGATACATTGGCCGCACGACCAGGCGCTTATCCGATCACGTTCGGGAACACCATCCGGCTTGGCTGAGAACAGGAACAACTTGGACAAATACGAGTGCATCCCGTTGAGTCAAATCACAAGCTTCGATGTAGGCAATCAAGGGCAAATAAGCATCGTATCCTAGACACAACCGAAGCCGTAATTATTCACAACCGCTCCCCATGTGCGCCCAGAAGAAATTTGTGCAAGCACTCAATCTATCCTAGCCAAATTCATCCGCTCCAACACTTGTGCAACCACTTGAACTTTTGACACCGTGATCAGTTTTACCCATGCACATGCACGCATTACTGGAGCCGGATCTGAACTATTAGAACTTGAACCTATCATTTCTTATTCGTTCTTCTCGTTGTTGGTCATCTCTAAGGTTATTTTATGGCATGATTATTTAATAAATGAAGACGAGCTTTTTTGCCACCTTGTTGTTCTCAACGAGCAATGTGTTTATTGAAGGAGTGGTTTATCCATATTGTCCCCGAGTGGGGTAAAATAATTGTCTACTATTAGGCCACGTTATAATAGTTGTTTTCAAGTGAAATTCTAATTTTATGTTCACTTTCTTAATGTTGATTGTAGAACGGAGAGACAGGTTAAAGTTTCTTTGCTATAGGCGTGAGGGAGAAATTTTCGAAAATTAGGATTTATTCTCGATCATTCCGTGTGCTACAGTAGTTGAGAAAGAGAATGGCACTGATTTTTCAACGACATTAAACCGGTATCTTTAGGAACAAAACTGCACACCATAAGAATAGAAGCCATTTCCAAAGTTTATTATTCTGATTTCGTCTGCAGGTCAGGAACTTAATTAACTAGTTACCGGGGCCCATACCAAGGTTCACCGGCTCTATAACTGTGTCCTCCCTATTGTGAAGTGAAGACCAAGGAAAGAACTACAGGACCCGATGTACATTGTTATTTTATTTACCTTGGTGCATCGGGACAATACTATTAACCTCAAGTATTACGGAGTAGGCTAAACAACTATTTGTACTGGATATTGCCCGAAACTTCCAAGAAGCACGAGAAATTCGAGTCACGACTTTATAAACGTTCCACAAAACAAGGTAGTAAAACATACCGCTTATTAGCACCAATAGTTCCCTTTCCATCAGGCATTCATTACTATTAGTATTGCAACTTGTCCAAAAAGAATATACAGTGAATTGTTTGCGATGTGAGACCAACACATGGCGTATGCACGAACTTGATGTAAGCTTTGTAAAAGCAACCCGTTTCAGACCAGCTCGACAACACTCTGTAGACTAACAACTGATGATAAGAGTTGTCTCCTCGTGGACGAGAATTCTCACCAGAACTAGCACTAATTTCATTTCTTTTCCACTTTCGATTATTCATTGCTCAGCCTATCAGAGAACACCACTATCATCCTGCAAATATTGGTCTCTTGGTTTGTGTTTTCATAATTAGCGAGCTTTTGTGCGTCTATACGCTCACCCTCGTGTGTATCGCAGGTCATCGAATATCCAACTTGAGGAATTCATTTTTTCAGTTTCATTTAACTTACTTTTATTGAATATGAAAAGATACAGTTTGCAGGAAGGAGGAAGCAGCCAATCAAAGGACTGCGATTTAATACACAATGGGGAATGTCAAGCGATGGTTATGGGATTGGAACACATATGTGAACACTAGTGCATTCGATTGCAATGTAGGATTTTTATGTGGCGATCAATTTGATTTTTGTGGTTTAAGTGTCTTTGAACGCCAGCGAAAAACTTGAATGATAAGTCGTTTTTGAGACAANCATCAATCCAAGCGCCTGTTTTTGAACTATGGAACATCTGACAATCTGACGACAGATTGAGTAGACTTAAGTGGCTTACCTATCAAAGCCGTTGTGAGCAATGAGTTATTAGAGATACTGCTTAACATTATGAAACGGATGCACAGAAACGCAAATATTGAAATATCACATAAAACGGGTATATTATCCACCTCAAACACAAAGGTGTACGAAACAACTTACCCGAACAATACTCAAAAGTTTATACAAGTGGCTACATTGTTTGCCCATAGAAACATCAATGTAAGTCGACAGATGCACGTACCCTTAATTAGGTTACTGGACCACTTCATAGATGGTATTCAGCGTAAATCCTAGCTGCACGTTGCCGTCCCAATATCAACCACGAAATAAGATTTCATACAATTTTCTTAAATTACATTCCCAGTTCTATTCAACAAGGAAGGTGTAATAAGATATAAAACTGTCCCTCGGTAATTCACGTCACAGGTGATCATTAGGAAACGGAGAGGTTTTCTTTTGATCTAAATGACATGTACTTATTGATTCGTTGGTTCAACGCTTTTTACATATGATGTGATTTTATTTGTACGAACCAGGCATAAACGAAATCAGTATTTTAGTTCAATGATATATGTGAACGCTGAAACGATCAACTTAGAGCTGTCTGTATCACACATTCAGTTTTTACCTTTTTGGGCCGCATCTACCGTTACTTTGGCAATATTCCTTGACACCTAAAGTTTTTCACTGAAAATTCCCATTGTGAGCCTTCCAAGGCTCGTCGCACACCATGACCTCGTTGGCGATATAAACCGATTGCCCAAACGACGCACCTTGCGCGTTCAATGCTGGCTTGACATCGGCTGAAACCTGGTGCATCTTACATCTTTTTTATCTTTTTTGTAGGAAGGAGTATGAATGGCGAGGCAGATCGTCCCGTTGTTTAGACGACAACGATTTTCCGCAAAGCTTTTTTACGACAATATGAATTGGGTCGTCTTCCTGTTTGGATGCACTCGTTTCACGGCCTCTACAAGCTATTCTGGTTGTTGTTTTCCTTTGAATTGTCCTTTTGTTACCGTCAAAGCATTGGGAAAGATTTGATATGGAAAAGCCCAGCTTGTGTGCTCGTGAAATTTTACTTCTGTCTCCTCCAATGAGATAGCGAGAACTTTTGGTTCTGAGCGCTACTTGCTTCATTTGGCATTAGCAATGTCTACTTATTGATGGAAATACTGAATTATGGTTTATTACTGTTGCTACAAAATTGCCGGAGAAATCTTTGTAAGTTCGTAGACAATTTAAAAGCCGTATCATTTGCAGGCTCTTGCTCACTTCACTGAAGTTCTATATTAGGTGCACAATCACCAGTAGCTTCTGTTTTTTGCTGAATGGTAAGTTTCGTAACACTCCAGACGGCTCTAGTCTATGCTCAGCAAACTACTTTGCTCTTAGTTTTACAGAATTTCATCTTTAACTGCTACTCACGTGAAAATGAATTTAAAGAGTCGGTATTAAATACACATGATATACAACTTCAATGTGAATGGTATTTGGTGCACCACATAAAGTTCTTTTTTTTGCAACGTAGACGAACGTTGTAATTTATAATTGTTTTTATTCTGTGAAAGATATCCCTTTATTGTGGTAATCATATTCACTCAAGGTTGCTCCTTGAACGTGCTGAACTCTGCCTCAACCTACCGCCCCTTTTCCCCTTTTTTCGCTTTGATTATTGCGATTTTTATTTTTTTGTAGATATTTTACACTCCGGGTGGCAATTGCGACTGTGTCGTTCCTCCGATTGGAAAAACTGATGGGCTGGGATGGGGAGAAAGATCGCAGTTTTTCTTGGCGGTTGCTGTGTGGAACAATTATGATTTCTATTTCCGAATCAACAGTTGGGATAAACAAAGGCAGTTTATTTTAGATGTACACTAATCCATGTGTGCATTTGCAAGTCCGTCCGCTGAAATTGAGACATGAAATCGAAACTAACTTTATTTTTATTTTCACCTCGGTATTTCCAATATTGTTAATCCAATGAACCCATCGAACTTAGGTTTTGCGAATCCAATGGTTTCTGCTACGGAATCCATCCAAACTTTTGAAAGATATATATATATATATTATGCAACCTTTTATCTTTCAGTTTTCAATGATGCACGTTTGTGAGTAACGAACAAATGAAACACGATCTTTTTAAAATGTGTTTAATCCCTCAGAATTCTGTGGAAATTACCCAGCGTCACACCATTCACGTATCATTAGCCACTAAAGTAAAACTGACTTCTTGGATTGGTGGTTCGATTTACGTCAAGTATTTCTAACAGAAACAATATCGTGAACTTTCAACTGTTGAGCAAGAAGATAATGCTCGTTTTATCGAATTCATGCGCACAAAAAGGGATAACGAGTTACCAGATTTAAGGTTACCGTTGACGTGGACTGCGATTGAAGGAGGGGGATCAGTAGTACAGATCTAAGACAAAAAAACATTTTAAGATGATTGCCTTTTAGCCACACCCCAATATCCACCCTTGCCCGTTTTCTTATTCACGTGACTCACTCATTAAAACCCTGCGCTCATCCGCACAATTCGACTCTGTGTGTTTATCGTAGTTAATGAACTGACACTTAAGAAAACGGGAAAGGCCAGAGATGCGAATGCATCCACCTCACGGAATATTTCGCAGAAAGCATATATTTAGAAAGCAAAATTATTATTTACTTCACAGTTTCGAGGATAATGAGATAGATGCGGTTGTGAATAGGGTTTTTAAGCTGTATTTCGGTACAATCAAACTTCCAAGGATTAGTGAATAGATTGACTGACATGTTTAAATAACGGAACAATATTATATATATAGTTAGACAATCATTCAAACATATCACCTCCTTGCATTCGGTATATTTCTGTTTAGATAAGCATACTATATGCACATATATCTAAGGAGAGAAACATTTGGAAAAGGTTGCGAAAACGTGCTCTTCGTTGGCCTGATTAAGTTTTAAAAGGGGTTCCATTAAGTTAGGGAGAACATTGCAATATTAGGATCTAGTTGACCGATAAGATAATTTGACAAAAAAATAAATCTATGTAGAGTGAATGAATGCACATGCACAGGAAACTTGTGCGCATGGAATTCACGTGCACTCAAATGACGTTCAAATCGATTGATTGCAAACTCATTCAGCGGCGTGTTGGAGGCACAAATAATGATGGCCAGTCCACGTCGATGCGGCTGACAGTATTTCGTTATTAGATTATCAAAAGCAACAAGTGAAAAATAATGTTAAACGAAGAAAACGCTCTGCTACCCAAACGGGAAATAAAACTCACTGTTGCATTAAAAAGTGACGACTTTTATGAATATGAAAAGAAAGCCGTCAAAGTTAAGTGACTATATGTTGAATGTGCGGTCTTTGATGACAGTCACCGTCGATAAAAATCTCGATACGTTTGATATAACTTACCCGAGATAACAGTTTTGAGTTAAATGATACTGAAACAGATGTACACATCTCGGAGCTTCATTTGAGGACTTGACAACTTTATATGCAGATGAGAAAACCGCATCTAGCTAACAGGTTGGATTCTCAGACGATAGAAATTGATTTTAAAATCACTTTCACTCGTCAATGTCCCTGGAAAAGAACTCCGTTGAGCGCGGAATGTGACTTTATAGCCTCTCCAGTTACTTACTCAACACATGGTTTTAGAATTTGTCTTGAAAGCTGAACCACAGAATTATTCATTCATCCAACCACGAACAGTGAAACCAAAGCCTGAGTTTTCAAATATAAGGACTTTGTTTTATATAGTGGACTTCCATTGGTCACTGCTAACGTAAATCAAATAACGGAGAAGGAATATACCACTGGTTTTACCGCAATAGCTTTTACCAGCAGTGCACTGTTAACGATTCTACTGTTGATTTAATCCGGGAACACCGGGCGGTCAGTATTCCCACACATTCCACCTGAACATGCAACTACTACTTGATTAGGCGAAAAACGTGCTTGCCCTAACTGTTCTAGGTTTATGGAATTACTCAAGTAAGTTATGACAGGTTGTCTCGAATCAGTTTATGGTTGAACACGAAATGAAAAAAATGCCTTGATAAACGGAAGTTTATCTGTAGATATGGTCGCGTTGTATGCTTTCCAAACAACCAATGGCGACAAGTAACGAGAACAGCGCAAAACTCTGATTAAAATGAACAAAATCCGACGAACCATTTGTGGTTTGACGAGTCACAGGTCTACCATAAACACATGGAATTTATCTAAATTGGTGAACTTCTAACTTGCGATAAAAATGGGTCGATATTTATAACTACTTGGCTTGGTCTGTCCGGAGTACTCGCAAGAACAAATACTCATCTTGCAATCATTCTTCAAATGCACGTATTTGTTAGGGGCTTTATGTTTGCGAAAGCGAAAACGTGTGTGTGTGTGTGATGTTGCGTGATTATACCAGTGATCTCGAAAAGCAAAAACGGAGAATAGGAAAACCGCAGGTAAAAAAAGATTGCTCATTTTTGGTTATACAATTCATTGTCACTTTGATTTGGGTGCGGATTTCATTACCTGTTGAATGCCTTGAAACTTCCACGACGAATGTAAAGGTATCGCGAACGTAAAACCTCATCGACGAATCTTAGGGAACCTAGTGCAACGCTCTGTGATTTTGTTCAGTTACTACCACTTTACTGGTGGACGAGATGTTTATACCTCTAATTTCGTCATCTCAAACTTCCGCGTGTTCCGCTCTGAATACCTCCGGAGACTTTATGAATACAAAGGATGCTTTCAACAGAATTTCAATCATTAGTTCACTTGTTTTGTCACATCCATTCGAAGTAAACACTTTAGAAATATGAGCGTTGCCACTTAAATAATCCATTGCAGTATTGTAGAGAAATTCTTGGTTTCCTTTGTTTCTTTTTCATTGCCCATCCGTCCATCTGTTCAACATGATGCGTGGGTAAATTATTCGTATACTGTTTAAGACTATTGATTTTGATCCAAATATGCTATAACTACTTATTTCTATTTCGCCCGGTCGCCGAGCTCGGCAATTTGTTTGAAAAAGTTTCATCACCAGCCTAGGTGACATCATCGGTGCTTGTGAAGTGGCAGTCTTCTGCTGGTGTCCATTCGTTGATATATGTATTCTTCTCCACCGACCATTGCTATCCCGTGTTCTCATTGTGTTCAACTGGGTTTGCCGTTAAACTTGTGCGTGAGGCGAGTTTGTTAGGGGGCGGGGTGATTGTCCATCCGTCCTGATTGCGCTTTCGGTCCGTTCTCATGTCACGCCGTGACCTCTTTTTTGTTGCGTCATTTGATCCTTGAGTTGCATTGGCGTGTACACGTGACCCAGGTCAATGCGCCTGTTGATTGAGTTGATTGAGGAGTGCCAAGCTTCGATAAATTCCCTGGCGTGTTTTGACCGGGCTTGGTCGATAATTTTCACAGAAGCGAAGTCAAACTGATGTCCTTCTTGATCTTCGTGGATGGAAANGAGGGAAATCAAAGATAGTGGGTCATGTCTTGGTGTTCACGGATTCTTGTGGACAGTTTTTTCCCAGTTTGTTCGATAAAGTGTTTTAAACAGTTCTTGCAATTTATTTTGTAGATAACACTGCTCTTGTCCTTCACTATTGTTTCCTTCTTTTGTTTAGACAGAAGTCTCTTTAGACAGGCAGTAGGTCTGTGGGCGACTTGGAGTCCATTTGATCTGAGCAGTTTTGCCGTCATTTCGGAAACGTCCTTGATGTACGGCAGGGTAGTTCTTGTTCCCAATTCTCCGTTTGTTGTTTCTTTGTTTCTTTGGGTTAGAGTTCTTTTATTGAAGTTGCGAGTGTAGCTGTTGCGAGCAAATACTCTGGGGAGATATCTTTCTTCTTTCTTCTTGAGTATGTTGGTGCTGCAGTGTGTTTGAATTCTTCCTAACAAGGTTCCAACACAGCATCTTTTGTGTCTGTGTGGGTTATTACTTTTGGAGTTGCGAATTTGATCCGTGTGAGCTGCTTTGCGGTAGACCGTTGTGTCCCGATGGCGTTCTGATGATCAAAATGTCCAAAAAGCCAGTTGTTTATTCTTCTTCATCTTCATTGTGAACTTGATGCCATTGAGTGTGTTATTGATGATGTTGTGCGTTCTTTCTAGTTCCGACTTCTTCAAGATGACGAATGTGTCATCAACGTATCGGAGCCAAAATTTTGGCATGATCATTGGTAGCGCCTCCTTTTCCAGCTTTTGCATTACAGCTTTGGCTTTGAATCCAGAAATTGGTGATCCCATTGGTGTTCCCTTCAGTTGTTCGTAGATGTCACCCTTGAATTCGAAGTATATCCTCATGCATAGTTTCACAAGTTCGTAAATTGCAGCTGGTTCCATTGGTTGGTTTAGTGGGTGCTCAGTTATCAATTCCCACAACGTGGATCTTGCCAGGTCCAACTCGATGGAGGTAAACAAGGCGGTGACGTCGACCGAGACCATTATTTCGTCTTCTTGAATGTTGACAGTTTGGAGCTTCTCCAGGAATTGCCTTGAGTTCTTGACGCTATACTCGTGTCTATAACTCCATAACTCCTTTGCTAATTGTATGTAGCTGTTCCTGGAAGAGAGGCGATTGATCTCAAGGGAAATCCTTCCTTGTGTACCTTCGGAAGTCCGTAGAATTGTGGGATAATCAAGGTTTTGCTCTCATTCTTTAGTGCTTTTTTTGTTAGTTCATGTAGTTCCTCCAGTCGTTTTATTGTGGTGCTGATTTTGTTTTACAGTTTTGCGGTGGGGTCTATATCGATCCTGCGGTAGGTGTTTGTATCTTAGAGTAGTTCGTTGGCCTTTTGAATGTAGTCAGTTTTGTCCATGACCACAGTAATTCGTCATTTGTCTGCTGGGAGAATGACGATACTTTTGTCCATCTTCAGTGTTTGAGTGCTTTGTCCTCGCGGTTTAATAGCATGTTTGGTTTTCTTTCCCGCCTCAGAGCTGGAACGAATGTTGTCGGATAGTTTGTTTCACACCTTCAGGTATCGTGGACGATATGAGAGTTTGTTCCAGTTCCGCCAAGTATTCCTTGTTCGTTGCGTATCTGACGTTGAAATTGTCCTAATGTTGATGCACTGGTTTTGTTTAATAACCTTATCTCCAGAAACAGAAGGACGTTTCTATTCCTTTTGACCTCTGAAATGTTCGACTATCGTTTCTCTCAAAAACCAAAGCAGAAATAAAAACAGCCAATGATACACTGGCAGAAACAACCATGAAATAAAAATGGCGTTCGGTTATCGTTCTCTGCAAGCAATTTACAAAAATGTTTTAGTGAAGAATTAATATTTTTCCATGGTAAAGTGACATAAAGTGCTTGCTACTTTTGGACAAAACGCCAACTCAGTAGAATTGAGACTTAAAGAAATCTGCAAAGCAGGCACATTATCGGTTAGGTTCTGGTTCATAGAACAATACTGGTAAGTCCCTTCCACACATCTGCTTCGAACTGATAAAAGCCAGGTGAACTAATGCTTTAAATTGGGGACTTATGAACATTTTGATGGTCAGAGAAGGCTTATTCAGGATAAGTTTTGAAAACGAAATGATTAGTCTAATCCACATATCTGAGGAGATATTAGTGATCAATTTGATACGCGAGTAGTGGCTTATTTAATTTCATTACCGGGCAAACAGAATAACTTCAGAGTCTTGCAGAAGAGGTTTGGTTGTGTAGATCTTGATTCGTTTTGGAAACTGTTGCAAAACATACTCAATGATTTGATTTGAATACATAATAAATGTTGTGGTTTACCCAACAAATGAAGCTCAACCCAAATGTCAGTTTACTGTACAGACCTCTCTACATCTTAGGGTCAAGGAATAACTACATAAATCTCTCCGCTGGATGCGAGAAGAGACGATTTGATCTCACAGCCAGAACACCTGCAGGCTTCTCAAGCAAACATGATGTAATTTTTCCATTAACTGNCATTAACTGGTAATAACGCTTTTACATGCCTGACGCACTTACAAGATTAATAATAAATTAATGTCTTTTATTTCCTTTTTCTATTTATTGACTATACAAATGAACAGTCAACTTTCAGAAAGGGGGCTGTGGCCATACAAAGGCTGTCTAGGGAAAATACAGATATAGTGAAGACTGTCGGCGGTGGAGCGGTTTGAACCCATGACACCCAGGTCACCAGTTGGAGACTTAAGCACTTGGCCACCATCTCAGTTTTGGATTGTTTCTTATGAGGTCAGAGTTTTTTCGACACTGGTAGTGGCAGATGGTTATTTTTTCATATCTGGCTAGCAGAGTTTACTTCTATTATATTGTGTATATCAAAGTGGTCCTATCTTCATCAGCGGTATTTAAATGAAAATTGTTCGGAAAGTTTGCTCATGAACTACCGAGTTATGTGCGATCTGTTTATAGGATTGATATTGCTGATCACATGCAATAAATTTGTGTTATTGTACAGTAATTCCTCCCTTCCAGGACCCGTTTGAGTCCATATGTCCGCAACTATGTCCTTGGCTTGTTATTGCCGCTCGTCATTCATCTTCTCTTCTCTTATTTATCAGTTTTGTTCAAAAGCAATTAAACAACTGAATTATTTTCTGGTTCGTAGTGTCTTTGTTGGAATGAAATTTGAGGCAAATAGTGATAAACCGTTTTGAAGCATTGACCAACACTTGAGAAACACTGAGTGCGGACCAAAATTATGACAATTTTATGTTTCAGTGACTATTCATAAAACATTGTAGATTTGACGATTGTGATCTCTCAGCAGATCTAGACAAAAAACTAAACGGTCTAGTCTAAAAGGGCTGTTAAACGTTTTCTAAAATTTCGCACACCAAGGTGACCGTCATCTAGCTATCTTCTGCGAAGAACGTTGCGCTAGTGACTCGCTGAAACCTAAAACGTTTGGCTCTTGGGCACATCTCTGAGAAACAAAGGAATTGGCAACTTATCGATAAATGAATTCATAAGGTCTTCAGATCAACAATGAACTAAATTTGGTCTGGCTGGTAAATTTAATCTGATATTGTTTCTAAATTTTTATATGGCGTTCTGCAACTGTTACGTTAGTTATCGTTATGAATGATGTTGAAATGGAACAGCTATCAAGAAATTCGTTCGAGTAACCTATGATTTGTTCTTCCGAGCAGTGTCGGAAATGAACGCGCAGTAGGCAACAAATCCAACTTAAATTATTTTGCCTTAACCGGAAAAACCATGAAGTCGTTTAAGGCTTTCTATCATATATGTAAATATATATCTTTTGTTCAAACTCAAAAATCTATTCACAATAACCGGGAATGAGTGCACTGGAATATAGAACGGAGTGAAAGGAAGGCTTAAGGGTTGACACTTGACAACAGGAAACAAAACACTAGTTTTGTAGGTTTCACCTTACACTTTCTGATTAATTTTTGTGGTGCTGTGTCACTTTTTGGGTGGCACAGGATTTCGACGGGTGGACCATACATCATTTGCATCACCAACTTCCATCATGGGCCATACTTGCCTCTTAACGTATCGAACCATAGACAGTCATCATTTCCCCTTGCACCCTAACCTGGAAGGTAGGCTGCATCAATGGAAGCCCAATCTGAAGTTGGCTTTCTCATGCACCATGCCATGATCCGACCGACGCGAACTATATGCATAGTGAATTCTGCGAACGTTCAATCTGAGTTACGACACATGGAATACGCACTGTATGGACAAGAACGCTATCCACACCTGAAAATAGTCTTACGGTTTGACGTAAGTTACCATATAATGGTTAAGACTTGAGCGGATTACTACATAACTGAATTATTGAGGCCAATACTTACACTTCCTTTACTTTATATAGATTATAACATTATACGACAACGGGGAGACCAAACTCGCCAAACAATATATATTAATGCCTGTTTTGAATAAGTCAAATACTGCTCATCCAATCCATTGTGGACTCCGTGCAATCGAATATGTAACAGAGATCAATCAGTAGCAAAGCGGTTGAGCACATAGCGAAATGAGACCAATGTGAGACCAGAACAACAAATATTACGCAACTGCGTTGTAGTACAGTTCACCACCATCCGGGTAGTTGTGAAAAAAACACAATTTAAGGTTGATTGGTCATAAGAAGTCAATGTGAAATCTTTTTCACCATGAGATCGCAGTTGCTTGTACCTGTGGTGACCGAACGATGAAAATAAATATTTTATTTTGGTTTTACTCTGGAAATGAACCAAATTGTCTCGCCTTCCTACTAATAGAACTTAGAGGACACTTAACGAACAACCTGTTTATCAGCAGTCAGCACCAGCTGAGATTAGGCATTTCCGGATGAATACTACGACCAGTTGCTCACAGCGTACCATTATAATGTCCACCAATTTTAAAAGGTTAACACATGAAGGAAAACAGTAAGTAAACAAGGTTCCAAAATATTTAGTAATTTACACATACCAGTTCGGATATTCACCAGGGGACGTATAATTCGGCTGAAAGTAAACGTCCCGATTGAAGTAATGTTCTACGCTGACCAATTCCGCAAAAGCATACAAAATGAATTATTAGAAGCCTTTTCTTCCGAGATCCGTACTAGAAGGGAAAAAAGATACTCTTATTTCCTACTGCAAACAGTAAATAATAGCCTTTCATGTACTGTTTCTGTCGTTCTGAACCTAGGCTGTACCGATTCAGTTCAGGAAATCAGCTTGGTTCGCCTATGACTGTTGGACTGATGAAATTCCTCAATACCGCTTTTCTATTAGCTTGTTGGGTTCATCTTGGAACTACTCAAAGTCCAGAACCACGAGTTTTGTAAGGCGTTAATCATTAAAATTGTTATTTGGTCAATAGAAATCTTAGGTTGAACTTGTGAAAAGTTAATTAGCCTCTGTAGGATTCGACCACATGCATGGACGCCGCCTAAACTGCAATACAGCGCATGCACTGTCAGCTGAGTTACGAGTGTGATTGGCATGTGAATAGATCCGTGCGATACGAATGGCCTCCGAGCTCAGGTGGTATGGCGTGCACTATACAAACGCATTGGAGGCATCCATGTGTGGGTTCGGGTCCCATCATAATTTCAACATGACAAACAAGAATGCCCCAACCACGATTGTTCCGGGCGGACAATTTTACATATTTATTGCAAACGGCATGTTTTCCTAACTATGACCATTCCACCTCCTCAGACACTAAACCTAAATATTTTAAGTTTCATATTTTTTGAATTTAAGGAGTTCTACATTTTTATTGGTAATTAGGTTATTTTGATGAACTACGAACACCAGGCATTTATCTCTAGTTATTTAAATTTGTGAGTAGAGTCGGCCCTTCCACAGTAGAAACAACTCATATAAGCTGTCTTCTGTGATTTACAAAGAACCGGTATTCATAGGCTACGAAAGAGTAGTGGGGAGTACTATTTGATAAGGAAATGCAAACCGCATCTAACTGTTGGCTATCTTTGGCCCTATAAGGTTATTAACAACAACCTGGGAATGAAGTGTTATCGACTCAACTGGTTATAGTCAGCTGTTCAGGCACCGTTTGATTTTTGCCGAACACAATAAAATGGAGCTCACATAATGTGATTCTATCAGGTTAAGAAATATAAACATTTCTAGCGATCAACCTCGGAGCTTAGACGACTTTGGATGAGTTTACAAAAGTGTTTAGTTTAGTCTTTGGTTTAGTCTTTGTGAGGCCTTCAAAACCGCATCTAACTGTTGGCTATCTTTGGCCCTATAAGGTTATTAACAACAACCTGGGAATGAAGTGTTATCGACTCAACTGGTTATAGTCAGCTGTTCAGGCACCGTTTGATTTTTGCCGAACACAATAAAATGGAGCTCACATAATGTGATTCTATCAGGTTAAGAAATATAAACATTTCTAGCGATCAACCTCGGAGCTTAGACGACTTTGGATGAGTTTACAAAAGTGTTTAGTTTAGTCTTTGGTTTAGTCTTTGTGAGGCCTTCAGGATTAATCTGCCAGTGCTAGCCGGCTAGCAAACCTTTGTACACTTCCACATGGTGCTGTTTATTGAGAGCGCGTTCCTTCGCATAAACAAAATTCCTGCGGTTAGGTGCTTGGTTGTCCCCAGAGGGGTGCGTTAACCTGCGCGCACAAGTGCATTGGTGCAGAGCGCATTATCAGCATTTGTTCATTGTTCACTATGTGAAACGCACATACAAAAAGCAAGGTGAATACCTATTTGAAGAGCGTGGTTTCTTTCAACCATAGTCGTATTTTCAGCGCGTTTGACTTTCAGGCAAATTTGCGCATTCTGCTATATTTGTTTACCATCCGGTAGCAATTACGAAGCCAAGTAGAAAAGTTTGTAAGAATCCTAATATATGTGTATACATGAAGACTATCAATGAATATCAATCGTGATCTGCCATGTTTTGACAAAGCTGATTCTGAATGACCGTATGAATCAACGAAATAACGAATCAATACAGGTGGATATTGACACTCTATTTGTTTCGTGAAAAATGGCTTAGGATAAATATCTTATGCAGAATATTCCTGAACGCTGCGCTAACAAAAATTAGACTTCAGTTGCACTAGTGTTCAATTTTACGGGAACATAATAAGTATGGACAATCAAATTCCATAACTTTCAGAAATTGTGTTTGCATTAATATTCAGTCTAGCAGGCGAGTAACGTTTTACTCTATTTCTTTCTTCGCAGATTGCTGTGTGAGCTATTTTGCATAGGTCGGTTATTTTGTAGCTTCATATAACGCATATGCATTCAAAGAGGTACAGATATTTATGGATTATGCCTAATGGCACGCGATGAACAAGAACCTGAACAGAAATAAATAAAAAATTGAGACTAGCGACTGTTGCGCCTGTTCTCATCTATTGACAGTTATTATAAGAAATGGCGTTAAACTGAACTGATGGCAGAACTTCAAAAACGTATTGTTTGATGTGTTCCGTGTTCTCATGCCTCTGGTTCAGTCACTATTGCTTCTAGTGAGCGATATGTCTGTTATCAGACAATTTTTCTCAACTTATTTGCAACAGCCAGGGCGCAGTCCAGAAGGGGTAATCACACCGGGATGCAAATCGATGTTTATGAAAACACAACTCTAACATTTGAACACGATTTACACTGATTGCTTCATTGGGAAAATCCGTAATCGTGGTATGTAGGGCGTTCTGAAATTTGTATGCAGCATTAACTGAAACAGCCATACATCCAACTCAACTGCTGAACTTGTTCTCCCAAACAGTTGAGACCCTAAAATACTTTATCGTTGCTACGTTTGCATTTCCAGTTGAACTGTTCCATATGTGCATAAAGCAACAGGCAACGAGGGCAAGTAAAGTTGGTGCTTTGAATCTTTTGTTACTTTTTGTTGCTGGACGGTGGTATTCAAGTGATTAAGTTCATCAGACTAGTGAGCTGGAGGACCCGGGTTAGACGCAATCCCATTGTTGCCAGTTTTTGCCACATCTGGATTTTTCCCAGGCATCCTTTGCACTGCCGCGATCCCCTTTGTTAAGGTAAATTATAACTTTGTATGTTAAAAATTTTAAAAGGATAAAATTGTTTACGGTTTACTTTACCAATGCGCCCTTTATGAATTTTTCATGTTTGGTTGTTCCGGTGGTAAAATCCTGGATACTTGGAGTACACAGTTTGGATGATCATTCTTCAAAACACTGGTTCCATGGACTGTAATTCATAGGTTTAAAAAGAGTTGCGAGAACTAGAAGTTCCAGGAAGTTCTTCCGAATCAATCATCAATGGAAGAAACCACTTTGTAAGCACTCAAACATCACACTATATGCTACCACATAAGCGGTACATTTAACAGGTTCGCTACTTACTTAATGAATTGCTCCAACCTGTGTGCCTGATATACCGTAACGACAATTCTACCGCAATGAATCCGATATGATTAACTTTATTTTAGGCAGGGGGCTAAATTATGATATGCGCCAAGTCATACATGGTAAATTTCCTGATTGAACTCATGTTTCACAGTTCAATGATAAACATTTAACATGTCAATAGATGTCCAATCACGGGTGCTATGTGGTAGCGTTATTCCTCATTTTCTTTTAATTGTATTACAGCATGCGTTCTGGTATTCCTCCGTTTACCATTGTGTATATATACACGGCGAATGCAGTAATTGGTCGTTAACATTTATGCCAAACAAATTCGTTAAACAACAAAGGGAATTCGTTGCAGTCGTTAGAGTTTTTATCTCTTTTCCGCATGATGGCCGGATGGAATGTTTCATTAAAAGTCGCTGAAATAGCCTTCTACACTCTTAGCCAAAGACAAAACAATAACAACTTTCTCCTTTGTGATATAGGATAGCTCCCAAGCTCTCGTGGCTCAAGAATGTCCACGAAAATCTACGTAAAATCAGGAGATTTATTTTTGTATCTTTGACGAGCTGTGCTTCTCCTATCCCAAACGGTATTCTTTATATATGATGGTATTATTATCTACATATGTTCCTTAGATCCTCAAAATGACTGTATTCTCCCGAGGTGACTCACAATGCATCGAATAAAATGCACTGGACTTCTCAGGGTGATCCATTTTAGACAATATTTGTATTGGACATACTGATCCATCTAAGGAATTGGCCTGTCCTGTACATTGCGACGTTTCACAACATTTGCATGATGAACTGTATAGAGCATTGAGCTTGCACGGGTCACAAGAGCAGCGTTTCACGTTTTCAAACTCATTGTTCTATTAGTTTTTCGCCTTCAGGTAGACGCTAGAAAGTAATCATCGAACCTCTTGAAACCCTAATTGTTAACAGAGCTTTATGTTTCACCATTTGGTTTGTTCCCTGTTCAGCTGATTGTTATTATGATAGGTCTGGTGTAATCGCGCTACGGAAAGCTGAAGATTCACCTTATGGAAGCACATACAGTTTTATCTGATGTGCAGAAAGTTATACAGAGACGGACAGAAGTGGTAGCATAAAGCTGATTGCTTTGTGTGACACGCATGGGAACGTTCAACGTTTTCAAACTTTTCCCACATTTCGAATGAATGATAAATGAGATCAGTTATGGCGACTAATTTTTTCTGCAAACGAGCGCGATTTTTCGACATACTTTTATAATGGTTGATTACAATATTATACATGTGCAATATGGAATAATTCGAACTGTCGTTGTGCAATATTCTCCAATTGTAAGTGATCTGATTAGGTCTACTCAGAACAATTCATAAAACGATCACAAATCTAGTTTGGCCAAACTACAAGTGACCGACAACAAGTTCATGTTTTTTCGTAATTTTTGGCGAAACTTGTTTAAAATGGCACCCCCATCGGTCGCAAGCCACTTGTCCTTATCATCCTAATCCCATCCAATCGTGGGACAGAAGAGTTCATCGCACGCCACGTGACGCAAACGTAAACCAATCAGGTTCATCCCACACGAAACTTAGTGGGCGATCTACAACCACGTTTTCGTATCTAATTGGATCCATTTGTTGTAATACATGATAAACACAGCCGTTCAACTGTTGCTGTGCAAGTGTGTTGAAATTGGAAAATCTAACGGTGCGCCATCAAGCACAGAATCAAATGGACCGCTTTTTTGCTGACATAAAGTAAGCGTCAATGCAACTGAAGTACGAAATAAATGAGTTTATCTTTTGAGTAAACTGATAGAAAATTATCAAAGACAATGTTCTCTGAAATATTACACACAATGAAGAGTATTAGGTGTTGTTTCCAATTCCTCATTGCTTTTATTCATCCCCGATCGTCTGTCTGCGAAAAATATATTCTTTTCGGTCATTGTGGTATTACTGTTGTTAGAATACGTAAGAAAATATAACCGGACATCACTTAAACAGCAGCCGCATAAACATTTTCCTTTACATTGGATGAGGATGTCTGATTGCTGTCTCGCGATTTTGACAGTACACGTTTTTAACTGCAGTAGATTAACATTCTTGGAACGTGTGTAATCCCAGTATATTGGTATATCTGTTGAGGTAATATTTGACTGTGTTTGAGTTTCTTATTGTATTTAAATATTAATTCCCTATGACATTGGAGTGCTAATTACAGCAGTACAACTGGTCAAACACTAAGTTTTAATTGCATTTTATTGCACTTAGTTCATGTTTGTCTGCTGTAACTCCTCCAGCTCGGGACATGATATTCGGATTCTGTTAATCATTTTCGACATTTTACATCAAAATTTTGTTCACTGTTTGGCAGCTTTTCCAACAAATCGCCAGGTCAATGGCATGCAGTTTGAATATCAAACTTTCTTTTGTGAAGGTAACCAGGCATCCGGGAAGTCGTGCTTTGTCCCCATGAACAAATTTGGTGCACCTTCATCTACCATATTAATAGCTGTAGATATTACAGTGACAAGAACATAGTAAAACGTTCTTTCAAATATCATACTCGAAGTATATTTTTTTCAACTACGAAAGCAGCTGTGCACGACTGTATTTAAATGGTTTAGTTATTATTGTTATTGTTATTTCTTATGCGTCTTTAAATTGGGTGGGTATCCAAGTGCGAAACGCTCTTGGTGATTGGTGAAACAATAATGCACATCTGATAGACTTTTCGCTTTCTAAAAGCTGAATGATATGGATAAGCATTCCTGTGGGGATAACGCAGTCTTCACAGTTAAACTACATGAAACATCCTTCAAAACTCTCTTAAACATTGATCAATTTTACTAATCCGAGGACACGTCTTTCTCATTGTTATAAATGTATTGATTATAAACAAGAGGTTTCAAGGATACACATTGTTTGCATTTATAATTGTACTCCTACTTAACAGTTACGCAAATTAAGCTGGTGAACTTTGTGTTCGTGACTTAAATGAACTGGAGAACTCAATGTGCTTTCAATTAGGTCATTTTTAAAGAATTTAAACAATCCAATTACTTTGCTTATGATGGGTCAAATGAGTCACCTAAATATAAATCAACTACTTTTTTCTATTCACGATGATCGCTTTAATACTTCCAATCAAATCGTCATTAATCTCAAAATATCTAGCTGGGAACCATCGGTTACCCCCACTCGGTATAATTTCTTGAATATGTTGTTGGGGTGTTTATCCAACTTGGACACAATACTTCTTTCAAATGTGCCGAAGGACATTACCGTTCAGGTTTAAATTTGACACCATAGTACGTTTGACCCATTGACAAAAATGCATATTCTATGGGGAAGGTATAAATGACCTATCTCGTTCTGTTATTTGCATCGCTCTGGAAAACGACGACGTTGACTGTTTCACGGCTGAAGCAGGACGATGTGTTGTACTGAATTTGTGAAACGTATTGTGTTTCGAGCATGTGACAGTTTCATAGTCTAAACAGACACTCAAAAACGAAGTGGACAAGAGGTTCGAATGAAGTTCCCATTTCATTCAGTGTCGTGACATGTGTAACAATGCACCGGAAAAATAAAACGAGGTTAAGCTACTGGGATATTCTTTACTTCGAGGACGTCTGCGACAACTAATCTGAACCATCGTAACAACCACACGTTTCGTCAACATAAACGAAAGAAACCCGAAACGAACCCTAGTTTTTCAAACCATTTTGTGTGAATTTCCAGGTGACTACGCCGCCTAACTATTCAAATATGTAGGGGAAGAAGGGGCACGCAACTGAGTCCCAAATGAAAGCACTAAAACTGTGTCAATGTTTTTTTCTTTACAAAGCTCCGGATGTGTCAGGATAAGGCTACAGTGCCTTCAAGGACAAGGAATTTGTGAGAACGTTGTTCAACACCGTTTCTCATTCACCACACTGTGTAATATTTGTGATAAACGTAACAGACACATATGGAAGCGTGCAATAATGTCGGTTAGAAACGAAACGTGTGTATACAAAATAGATTTCATAAAGGAAACATTTTTTATATGGTGTCGTATTATTCTAATGAATAAAACTATTGAATTCCATTTCATTTGAATACTATCGCACAGGTATAATACTGCATATGCAAAAGAACAAACCACAAGGAATGAAGATGCGCACACCAAGATCCNTTGTAGGAGGCTGTATTCTCTTCCAGTGTTGGGATGCAAGCTAAATATGGGGTCATGAAATTCTCGTAAATTTCAATGAAAGCCAACATACCGTTGATTAGAAAATGTTTTCGGGTAACAATTGAAAGAAAACATGTAGAAGTGCAACCGTGTTATCCAAAAGTGTTTTGTGGGCGCGCGTCGAGTAGGATGAACAATTTTCCCTGATACGCTCAAATGCGAATACGTTAACGGGATCGAGGGAAACACGAGTGATGATAATCGGCCCTCACCGGGGGTTTCCAAATCTTATGTAACACGTTAAGGCCATTGTAGGGAAGAACAATAGAAGAGGATTAAAAGTACACACTGGTACACATAGGCACCGTTGAAGGATTGCATTCACCTATGGAACTTTAGAAGCTATGGTACATTTGTTTTAATACCCTAATTTGATGGTATGTATAAGGAGACGAGTGGTGATAAGTGCATGTCAGCGGCCCAGTATGATGTGATAATATAAATTAAATGCCATTTAAGTACATTTCAGTAGATGAAGAATCATTATCGGGACCAGTCCCTAGCTATACAAATGCAAATGGTCAACTCATTTCTGACACGTCTGTAAATCAAAGCGATTGACATTGTCTTTATCCTGGCTCTCTAAAATAAACAAAAATCGTTAGCATTCATTGCATTATATTCACGTATTTAACCAGACATAAATATGGCGAGTAATCCTGCGGCGAAATTTCACACGGGAGAAAAAATCAGAAGAATCTCTAGATTTCGATGGACTTTTTGTTCTTGCACTGGAAAGGTTCTATTTCCATACCATTCGTAAGCTAATGTTTTCTCCGTTGAGGTAAATGCAGGTCATCTTAGTTATGAGTGCTCAAACATACAATTCTAGATATAATTATCAGATGTCACGAATACCATTGGACGAACTCTTGCAGGTATTGCACAGCTCCGCTGCCCGTATACGCAATCTACAACAGCTTTTATCTGCTCAAATCAAAACCGTTTTCTTACAACTAACATTCATTTTAAAAACTGTTTGATTTCACGACTGCTAACACGAGCACTGCAGACAACACCGTTGCACACCATTGGGTCTGACAGACGAACAAATTTGAGCAAAGCGGTGCTTAGGCCGCTTTTACTTGAAACATGTTACTGCTGACTCATTTTAACCGTAAATTGTTTCATTAGAAGTCCCACAATTATTTTTGTAGCCATAGTTCCACCGGCAATAAATGTANGTATGACCATTTCATGCACGTGGTATTTATTGATCCAAAAGGTTCGCGGCACATAAAGTGCACGGTCCAAGCAGATAAGGAAAAACACGATAGCTCGTTTATTTTTGGAACAATTCTATGCCTGAGAAGTGCAAAGATAGGGGCTAATACTGAACGCAAATAAATATGCTTAGTATTAGAAGGGTAGATGGAGGTTTGGCGAGAGCAACTCTGTTGAGTCCGCCAATCCTATTTCACTGCGGATAAGAAATTGTATTAAAAATTACTTCTCATGTTTGAACTTCTGGTGATTGAGTTGCTCAGAAAATGAGAGCCTGGACCTCCCAGAGTAAAGCTCGTCTCATAGAGTCCAACTTTAATATAACATAATTACCAAGTACTCCGATTACTGGTGAGATTCCACGGTTTGTTGAATAGCTCATTGCCTTAGTCTACCCAGATATCATTTCCAACATGAAAAGCAATCAACTAATACATCCAAAGATGTCTGTGCATCCTGGGTTCAGCGAATGAAATCATTTGGAATATCTAACAAATGATATTGGACAGATCTCTGTCAGCGCCAGTCGATGAAACATACAAAAGCAGTCCATGGTGATGGTCTTGATCGCTACAGTCTTATGTTACTACTCGCAATAATTGTGCATGGTTGTTCATTAACTAACTGGCTTTAAATACGGGACGGAATTGTTTACCGAAACTTACTTAATTACCTCATGAGAAATTCGAAAGCTATGAATGAAGTGGAAAACAGATATGAAAAGACTCATTCCAGAACTGTTTTTATGGCACTCACCTTCAGTTTTCTTACTATTTGCTCCGTGGTCAAAACCCCGTGGACCCCCACAGCATTATTTTCTTCATCTGTCGCAAAACTAATCATTGTACTGACAAGATTCTATTTACAAAATGCTTTGCGGTGAATTTCAATTAGTCTGTAATTCATGTTCCAGTTGAACTAACGGGATTACTGATTGATATCTGTTTAGATTAAACCCTTTCTTTTGAGAACGTATAACCTCTAAAGTTTTGACGAGATATGGGGTTTCTTAAATATTTCATCGAATAGCTCAACAAACTTGACCGATTGTCAGAGGCATAATGCATTATACCGTGCGAGTCTCCCTCCCCACGGGCAAACGCTTCTATAACCATTTACATCGTTGTCATGAATAGACAAATTATTGGTCTGGCAGAAACATTTCCGACTGATGGATTGTGTATTTACGTGGCTGGGATCAAACAGTCGTCTATTTTTTTGGTGCTAGCGTCTGCTTGCATTCTGCTAGCTCCTCGACAAATTAATTCCCGACAACTAATGTAATCATACATTTTCTGCATAATTTATGTGACGTTCTCGTTGAATAGCACCTCCACGTATTTTCCCATGATCACACCGGCACGAGTATGGGGAAATCAATGGTGAATTCTTTCGTGAGTTTTTTCCTAAGCATTCGAATTTTGGTACAGTATATTTTTACACAGTTGTTGACTAACAATGATGGGAATCCTCTTGATATTTTGACAACATTACTGTGACATACTGATACTCTAGGTGGATGATGTATTTCCATTCAGGAGTATGCTGTACACTTGAATTCTTACATTAGCAAACCCCTACAGAATTGCAAGATAAAATACGCATCCATCAACGGCCATTTCCAACTTCCCGACAAGCTTTGATTAGTTAACAGTAGTGGAGGATTGGTGAATTTCTTTGACCAAATGAAGCGTAAGGTGAGACGCTAGGATGTTCATTTTGACTGGGTTGGTTCTCATCAGCAGTTCGAATTCGTTTACTCAGAAATGGGACCTTACAAGTGGAACACGGTCACACAAATCACTCGACCACTCGGGACAGCTGATCAGACCGTTTATCCCTCTGTCTGTACACAATTTAACAAAGCCCATCTTTCCCATCCTTAGACAATGATCACAACTCGCGCATCTCGACTCCACAGTTTTAAGAGTTATCACTCGTTTGGAAATACTTAATATTGTTTTTCAGCCAAGTGGCACACGAATGCAAGCAGAAATTAATTAAAGTGAACATGCCTTTCGGAGCTTGTACCTGTATTTCGAGAGCTTGATGATCAAGCCTGACGGACGTGTGCAAAATGCAGTCCATTTCTTCATAAGCAATGTGATTCAGAGTAAAACAGTCTCTTCACTTGATTTTACACATTCGACTTCTAGGATTGTCTGAAACGTTAGTGACGTTTTCAGCCTTATTAATTCCATCCAGTATGTAAATCTATGTGTGTGTGTGCTAGTTCATAAGTGAAATGCATTTGATATGCTCTCTGAACCTATGCCGGATATGTACATGTTGTGTCAATAGGAACGTCGGGTGCATTTGCATTGGACCTCACGGAGTGTGTGCACACTTTGCTACGTTTCCATGTTGGTTTAGCACAAATACGTTTCACTATGATAATTTTTTTATTTGGTATTACAGAAAGCTAACTAAAGCGATTTCAAATTATTCTTTATTAGTTTTTTTTGACGCGTGTGAAATTTCATTGTTTTCTTTGATTTTAAGGTACATTTCGCTAAAATATCTGACATATTTATTGATGTTTTCAACAAATCTTTATGAACCTGCAGCTGACGTATCTGAATGATTGTTTGAATAGTTCATTCCATTTTTGAGTTTGAACAATCCATATTTTTAAAGGCCTTTTGATGGAAACCATTTGTTGAAACACACGAATTGGCAATGAAATGAATGAAACCTGTAAATCGTGATCGGTTTTACTTTCATGTGAGGAAAGAGAACAATGCAGATAAATTCTAACAGCCTCTTATAGAATTGGTTTAGGATAAGATTTTCAGCCACCTTAGATAATCAAATTTGAACATAAGGGAGAAGATGAGATGTTTTATTAACACTTTATGTAGGCATACATACAACACTGTGTGGAACGGTGACAATTTCAATGATTTTCTTTCCACCAGTGCTCCAGTGCTTCCAAAACTGTAGCAGATAATGACTTGCGCATGTTGTTGAAATTTTTTGCTCCACCAGAAGACTTATCGAGGTTGACACTACATAAAAATACCTAGGAAAGGACCAACTGTTTGATTTGCAAACACGAGATTCGTTGGAGCATGAATACGACACGTAATATTGCCCCCCGGAATGCAGTTTCTAGTGCAGTTCTCAGTTTCTGTTTAACCTTCTGCATGATCGTACCCACTTTTGAATCGGAGGGTGATGTACACGGAACGTTTCTAAATGCCTAAGTCTCTCACTTGGTCGATAGTGTCGCGAAGAGCTCTGCGATTCACATACGGGAAAGTGTTACATCAGTTAGCCTAAAGGAAACCTTATTGATCCCTGTAATATGTATGAGAGTTAGAAAAAGTAATGTAACATGAAACCTGCTTTGTTTGGTGTGCTCCAATTTTCCCTATTAAAAGATACACTGTCAAGGTTTAGTCATTCACCTTGAAGCAATGAGGTTGACAACCTTCATTGATTGATGACAAATGAGGTAGATTGCCCTAGTTTTATTTAGTGGTACATTAGCTTAACATCTCAAAAATATCATTCATTGAAACTTGAAAAAATATATAACAAGGAGACCGGTGAATGCTGCACGGTTGTTTGTTTTCAGCGAGGTAACTTTAAGGGAACTTCGTGAAGGACCTTTGTGAATAACGTCAGTTAAACTGACTATATATAGGGAAATTAGTTTGTCTAAAAACCAGATTCTTGAGCTTCGTCCTTTACAGAATACGTCTCAGATTGTAACTTTTTGAGCCTTTCAGATTCGGCTATATATTATTTCTGTTTGTCTTCCGTAACCCGTTTCTAGTCTACAAAGAATGATGGCACAAATCGTCTACCTTGTATTCAATTGTAGTTATCTTTCACGATTCTTCAAATAAGGGAAAAAATTATGTTGCATATGCCGAAGTTTTTAGCTCAGGTACTTTGCTTTGTTGTTTGCTGTTTTCAATCATTTTATCCTGAGCGATTTAGTGATTCCGATATCGTTCGCCGTGCACTGGAAACACATCGCTAGGCATCTGTGACTTTGGAAGGTTTGGAATCCCATCTGTAGTGATGCAAACATGACTATTATTTCGGCGCAAATGTCATAATTACAGTGGTTGCAATTAGAGAGCTGATCTGGCAAATACCGCAATAACCTAAACCATGCGTACATTTTGCGTCTTCGAAAGCCCTTATGTGCAATATTACTCCCATAATGTGCCAGAAAATTACAAAATTGCTTCTTCTCATGGATTGTTCACAACGGGACGGGTCATTTTCAAAAATTCATTTAATTGACTTTAATCCATTTCAAGCACTACAGCTGTGCTCACGTTCATTTTAAAACATTTAGCAGGGAACTATCATGTTTGTATCTGAAAACGGATATTTCAAGCAAAAATGTAATGTATCAAATATTACACCGGAATGAACATTTAGGGTTATCTAACTGCTTGTTTTAATAGAACCTGAAAACACTTTGGGGATACATTTATTCACATTTTCAGAACATCAGTCATTCTAATATATATATATATATATATATATATATATATATATAAAGCGCACGTTAATTGTTTTACCCCTAGAAGTATAACTGTACTATGAAAAACGCATGACTCCAATCTATGAAACCATCCTCACATTACCCCGGACGTTCATCATTTTATCCAACTAAAGTTGTCAGATTTCTGACCCTCGGGACGCATCATCATTCACGGTGAACGACGTACAGATTTATGCTGCGGTAGCGGAGATACTTTAGCACTTATTGACATTGTTCACGTCCAACAAAAGCACTTTCGTATGTTTCACCTGCTCTGAAGAGGGCTGATTTATTAATGTATAAAGTTGATCTGAGGCAAGTCTGTAACGACCCGCGTTTTCCACAATGATTTCTGAGGTCACTAGCTCTTAATAAGTTACCCATAAGGAGATTATACAACAACCGCACCCGCTATCGGCCAAATTTTTGTTTGATCCCCTACATTATTAATATTAAACTGATAGAAACCAAACCATGTTTGTACTTATTTCGTCCACTAGGTGAAAGAATGTGCACTTTAGGCATAATCAACGTGTACTTCATCACTACAAAGTCTTACAATACATTAAAACTATTTCCTCATTGTTATAAATAACGAAGTCCAATTGTGGTCATGTTTATATTTCTCTGACGGAACAGCGGGGATATCTCGCGAGCTCAAGAAATATGCAACATTGATATACAATGGAATCCATCCAATGTTCATCAGAGGTGACACTTAGTAGTATGAAGCGCGTCTCCACCAACTGACATGCTGGTCCTCTAACAATTCTCTGCGCCAACAAGTAACCAAATACATTCCAGTAATTGGCGTTATTTACGGTGCCTCCTATACGAAATGTTTTCGCAACTAGGTGGGTTGAGAAAAGGATTCGAAGTCAAATACAAGTTTTGTTATGGAAATTACTTACAAGCTCATGTTTCTCGTGTGCCCATAGGATATTTACTAAAGCTAAATCATTTATCGGCGAAACAAGATCCATTTGCATTTATTTTTAGTTGTGTGAGAATGTTAGGTTCACCAAGGTTTCCTCGAGTGTCCGCTTAAATGATTCAATAGTTGGTGCATAAACGACGTGAAATCGAAGACTGTTCCAAGTACGGCATACTGTGACTGCAAAAAATTGGCGCCGACATTCCAGTCGACACTTTGGAATTAGTTACTTTAAACGGTGTCCCGTAAGGTGTACATTGTTTGACAACGTGAGCAGCGGCCGACATGGATGGTTTGGATTCTGCAGTATTTGATACGTCAAAATCATGTCTTCCCGAGTTGGGCGATACTGAGCAGAATATAAACCCAATGGTCGTAATCCCTTCTCTTAGGTGAGGTAATGCAATATGCTGACCATCCTGGTGGCAGTCGTTTGTGGAAGCTGAAGTATTTTACGATCACGTTGGAACTGTGGGCTCCAAGCTTGGGTGGCGTACTTTGTATACGGTGGAATGTACACTGATAGCAAACGTGTGAACAGTGCTTATTCAAACCTACAAAAAGTTCTTCTAAGCAATCCGACACTCTTCAAAGACGCGGATAAAGCCCTGGCGCAATCGATCGAGCAGCTTATGTCCTCTTGAACAAGTATGCCTAAGTACTTTCCACTTGATGTATGTGGTTGGTGCTGATTCCCGAGGAAATAGGAGAATTTCTCTCGTGACGTAGGGATAGGCCCTCGCATTTAGAAACATTGAAATCAATGTCACTCTCCTTACACCACTCATAAGCAACCCTACGTGTTTCTTGAGGTACTGAAGAGCAATCAGGTTCTGTTACTGTGTTCCAGATTTTGACGTCGTCCGCCACGTTATTATATTGCCGTTCTGTGAATTGGCTATTGTCATATTCGCAGCAGTTAATCCGGTATGAAAACCTGGGGTTAAACGTTCGTTTTATGTTAAGTTTTCTTTTTGTGTTTCACATATTTTCGAATATTTTAGCTTAGAAATTCGAGTTTCGTTTAGCTCTTTTAACCTCTAGATGGATGCGATATCAGTTATGATTAAGTGACACAACTATTTATTCGAAGCGGAGCTTGAAAGATGAAACTGGATAATCTTGTCTGGCTTTCACTTCTTTCCGCACATTATGCAAAAAAATGGGACGAGCATGTTTATCTTGTGTTTTTACTTCCGTTTTTGTTTATTCTATATGCATATGAGCAGGCAACATTCAGGAAGGGGGGGCGTGACCATACAAGGGCTATCTGAGAAAACACAGAAATAGGGAAGACGGGTGGCGCTGGTGGAGCGATTCGAACCCGAATCTCCCAAATCACTAGTTGGTGACCTAACCACTCTGTCACCAAGGCCTAGTGATGAAATGATGCTCAATAAGAATCCATGATAATACCAGATTTTGCGTGTTCGTCGGGAAATACAATTTGTCATCTACAGTACTGAATAATGCCAAATAAAAAGCCGTCAACGGGCTGTTTTTTAAGGTGTATCGAAGTCAACCATAGAAAACAGAACCAAATAAATAAGTACACATTGCGCAATGAGTAGTGAAGTTACAGCCATATGTATGCAAATAGCAAGCCCACTGTGACAAACATGTTCTATTGGTTCAAATAAAGTTCCAGTTGTTGTCAACTAGGCTATTCAAAATTAGTTTTTATGTCTAACCGTTGACCTGCTCTTCTCTCTTGAATCAGTGTTCTATTGGTGATGTAACCACCTCAGGAAACAAGTTTACAATATCCTAAACGTGGACCACATTTTGATCAGTTTGACGAGACCAATTCCTTGGTTATTGCTCATGATACTTCTAACTATTTACTTTTTTAACTTTTTCATTTTACGTCTCTTTTTATTGAACATACAAAGATACAAATGTCAAGAAGGGGAAAGCGGACAATCAAACGGGGCTGGCATTCAACACACACAATGAGGGACGTCAGGCAGTGATGGTTTTGACAGGGTCTTGGCATTAGGCTTAGCGAGTTTCTCGGCCGATTTCGGCTTCTTTAGGTTTGTAGGTATCTTAACGTCTGGTGTCTCGGGTTTTTTCGCGGCCTTAGGTTTGTGTCTAGCCGCCTTCGTCTCGCCCAGCTTGAAGCTTCCAGACGCATCGTTGCCCTTATTGCTTCGTGAACAAGGACACCCTTCTCGACCGAGTGTACGATTCCACGCCGGATACGAGATCCGAGCTTTTCAACATCGACCTTGTAGTTGGCGGCGATGTACTTCTTAACTGTGGGTAGAGAAGTCCCCTATGATGCTTGGCCGCGGTGATGGCCGCCTTCACCATGTCAATGACTGGTGGGTGCGATGCCGGAGCCTTGGGCTTGGTAGTCTTTGGTTTCTTCGTTGAACCAGCTGATGGCGCGTTCATAATCAAGAGGTAGCAGGAGGGATAGCCGCACACGAATATAGGATAAAATATGTGCACTGACAGTTCCATCTTCTAGATATTGAACACACCTTTTTAAATGAATGTTTACACATAGTTTTGCTTTACCCCATAACATTTATTAAGCATTCATCGCAAATGTTGTGTCACACAACCATATTCACAACATAGGCACATAATAATGGGAATAGAACTATGGGAACAGGTTTCATTTCCAGACAACCATATTGACAGTAAAACCGCGAGAAGAAAAATCACATTTTTCACTGCAAAATTATCACTTCCGGTCTCGGTTTTAAATTCCAGTATTTTTTCTAATTCCTCCGTCAGCTGTCAATCACTGCAACTGGACATGCAATGACATTTGCACTGCAAAATAATTTTCTTTATGAATTGTATAAGAGTAATCGGAATAATAAGTATATAAAAACGGAAAGCTCATACCTATCGTGAGAATCGTGTTTCTTTGGCAGATTAGATCTGAATACGTTTTGACTATAATGCATATATTGATACAAATAAAAAAAATATGAAGTCTCATGTCACTATTGAATAAAGTCACATTTTCCAATCTTTGTAGAATCTAAAATCTACCACATAATCTCGATAATAAGTATTATACAATTAGTGAAATACAGATTGTGAGAATACAACTAAGGGTTGTGTATGTCTTCAATGGGCTGTATGTAGCACATTTTGTGATGGAACCAACAACAAGTGGAGACCGAGATAAAGGGAGTGACGCGTCATGATGAACTGATCAGTCCACTCGTTTCTGATGCCGTTCACGCGGTTCGTTAACCAGAAGGGTTTTATAGTGACTAAGGAATGAACTTAACTGGAGCAGAATGTAATGTGAGAAATCTTGATGAGATGTTATACAGCGATCGTTTAAACAATGAAATGATTTCGCGAGTAACACAGAGGTATTTCAACCCACCATGCCAGTTATCGTGAAGGAGCCTAAAAAATAATGATTCGCTCAATTAGCAGAGTTCTGAGTGCGGTATTCCGTGAACAAGTTGTTGCGGATGAATCGTTGACCACACACTTGACGGAAGTAGGAAGAATTTTGAACACCAGACCAATAACACCCGTGACGGATGACATCGACAACATCGAGGGGCTAACAGCAAACCTACTACTACTGCCGAACCTAAATCCTAATCTGTTTGGCACTACTGTAAACCTTAGAGAAAGGTACACACGATCATGGAGACAAGGGATCTTACTGGCTGATATTTTCTGGCGTCGTTGGTTAGTCGAATACGTTCCCATTCTTCAGATGCATCAAGTGGTTGGAGAATAGATCTATCTACAGAAGGGTGACTTCTTCCTGACCCTCACTCATCAGGTTCCGACGAACTCTTGGTTTAAATAAGTGGTTGTAAACACTACAGCTAATGCAGATTACCGAGTACGGAAGTTTGAAATTTGGATTGTCAAGAGATATTAGAGAGAGATATTAGGAGAGTATGTATGTTGGAAGGAGTAGGATAAGTGGCACAATGCCGCACTCTCAGCATACGAGAGTAAATTGTACCATTTTCATTGGTCGCGTGTCTGAGTGTATGTAGGGCAGAATGTATTGGTTTATAGAGTCCATGGCGGCTTGGGGGCGATACAGAATCAATTTTCCCTTATACTGACGCTGTTCACCTGCGCACACCCAGCACCACAATCTTATTGTTCATTGTCCTCCTTTGACAGTGTACTGCTGATTTCGTCCTCCCATCGATCCGTACCTATGACTGTTGTACATGCCGTTTACATGTACGTACACATTATTAGTATGTTTGCTCTGCTACTTTGTCCTCTACGTGGGGCTCACTCGCGCTCATGATCGACTGAATCTGACTCCTGTGTACACACACATACGCATGGACACACTTACACGCACTGTCAGGTCACGGCGGGCACTGATGACTAACATTCATACCCACTGTGTTTTGATTTGTTCTTTCTAGGTCACTTCTCAACGTTGACTACCACAGATTCATGTGATTTTGTGTGACCCTGTTCGGCGTATTCGTTCTATCTTCTTCGGTATTGCGTGCCTGCCTGCTCGCAGTTCTTGCTTGTCGAGTTACTGGCTTTACAGAATCCGAATAGTGCCACAGTTTGAGGTTTACATTTTTACACCATTATAATCAGTAGTTCAGCACCGCTTTTGTAAAAGAAACCCATTTGTTGAAAGACACCGTTTTCCTTGTTTCTGGGTGTCGCTCAACGTGGGTCGTTGTAGCCTGTAAATTCAACATTATCTGTATCTGGTGTGTATACCTGTGGTTTATATGTCTGCGTTAGTTCACGAGTGTTGGGCAGAAATTACGTGACCATATTATCAGAGTATAGTTACGTCTTGATTTAGGTGCATACAGTTGGGTTGTAGGGACGGAATACTGTTGTCTGTAGCATCGATATAATTGGTGTATTCATTTGCTCTGGCAACATTCTTACGACTTTATAGAGTAGCTGAACTCGCTTGTCCATACTGAGTGTGAGATATGACACTCAACGTTTTATTCGATTTTCACCAGCTTACAAGTGTTATGTGCAACGATGCACGACGACTTGATGTGAACGATTGTCGTAGAAGTCGTCATACACGTCCAAGTTTAGCACATACAATGGGCAAGTTGTGGTATTATCTCACTGATTGGCATAGCCTGATAGTATGCTTTAACTGGGGGTTAACCGTTGTCATATCATCTAAACGGGATCAACAAGGTGGTGTGCAAAGAACAAACTGTTACTTGGACATTGTTTCTTGATGCACAGATAGATGAGACGCCATGAGACGCTATTCACAGTTTCAGGTTAACAATAAATAACTCATCCTAATGCTCTTGCAACAGGAATATCCTAAAACCGGGTTCACAAAGGTGTTCAATTGAATGTTCCAAAAGGCATATTAAACTAAACAAAAAAAACAAAAGAAACGATGCACATAAAAGAAACAAAATAAACTACGTACGAAAACCCATTTTCGCATGAATCGAATTAGATAGCTCGGATGTTTTGCATTTGAGTTAATAAATCGTATAGTATGATGCGTCANTGCGTCAACTAATGATGGGCCATGGTGCGGGCTGTGTTGAATCGCTTTCAAAAGGAACAGCCTGTTTTCGGAATACAGTGGGGGCCGAAATATTAGTCACATTAATGTCAAAGTATGATTGTTTTCTGTTGAGCCTAATTATCACACTAAATTCATCTGTGAAATCTACGTTATCCAAAGGGACGCATAGAAGCAATAATGTTAACATACATACATATATATACATATATGATCAAACACGCCTCATTTGAGGAAAGGAGCAGTGAAAATCGTGAATGTTCTTAAAATGTTAACAAAAATCGCGATCTATTTGAAGCAGATTTGCCAATGCAATGAAAACGATCACAAAAATTAATTTGATTTTTTATAAAATAAAAGTTTAATTTACCAATGAGTTTCCGAGGACACTCATTTATCTCAGTTGGTGTAAAAAAAGCATTCTTTTGATCTCGGTATTGTGGTTTATTCAGCTGGACAGAAAAAAATGTAGATAGACCGGTTTAGCTAAACACCACAAAAATAAGACTAAACATTTTCATTTTCGTCCATTATCTATATATTTATTTGAAGCAATGGATTACTGACAGTAAACGTGCTGTGTTACATTTGTATGAATTAGGATTATTTATAAAATGCAATGGGGAATTTGTGAAAGAACAGTCCTCTGTTGTTTTCATGCTTCAAGCAGAATCATAGTTGGTCATTATGGTAAACTTGAAATAAAGGTTCACCGTGCAAGAACTCGAGAAGGCATCAAGTAACAGCTGACAATTGATAAAATAAGTGCACACCTAGCCTATATGTGAACGGGTAAAGCGAATAGTAACACGCTACCATTGTCTTTTGGAGACATGTATGGCGTTAGGCATATTGACATTAGGAAACAACCGTTTTTGGTGAGAAATTCATGTATGTACTGTGTGGTAGGCATCTTCGATATAGTAGAATAAGGAGTACATTTGAATAATTTATTTACTTTAGTAGATCTAACCGACTGTTTTTATACATAAGGAATACCCGGTTGATCAGACCACATACATAGTCATGGCATATTGTAGTACGCCATTTTATTGTTTGCCGTGAACGAGTCAGACTACCCTTATTTCTCTCAACGTACCTTTTGAATTTCTACTCACTTCTCTCATTGTCACCCAAAGGCCAATCTTAATTGCAGCCATCCGTCCTAGAAGCGCTATTCGTAACTCAAGATTCAACTGCTCTCATTATTTCAGCAGTCATCACATGACTCTTCAAATTACATTTCAGTCCGGCAGTAACATGAATTTCGACCTCGGCCTTATTTATTCAAGTCCAATTTTGTATTGCCAAGTACTGAATATGAATATATTCAACACTTGCACAGTGGAAGTGATTTCAAGGCTTTCGCTCAACAGAGTTTCCAGATGAAATCTGTTCGATTCGCATCATTTCACCATGCAATTTTCGTATGCAGAGGAAACATTGAAAGAATATATGAACATTCACCAACGCTTTTGTACGCAGTGATGCCCTCGATACACTAACTGTTATATATTGGGAGACTTAATCAATATACTATCCTGGATCCATTGCTGCCAGAATATTAGGGACACCCAAGAATACTCAGAGAGTTTATGGAAAACAAAGCACTTCAAAATGAGTTTCATCGCACACAAAGAAAATTAAATTATTTGAGATAGATAGCACTTGGTACCACATTCTGTGCGAATTCGATCGAACAAACCAAGGCCAAACAGAGATAGTGGTGAAAAATCAACCTTGGACATTTTACGATATTTGGCCTTCCTCCCATTATCATATTGATCCTGATTATAAGACGACTAGTCTGCTCTTGAGTTGGCCGAAACTTTGAGCAATACATGACCCGTGTTCAACAAATTTTTCAATTCACCAGAATTTTGGGAGTTTCATACTCTACACAGTGAGGAGGGTTGAACACCACCTTATGTTACAACGATCTATTACGTTGCACACATTGATCACTTTCAAACCTTTTCCTTATGGTGCTTAAGTTATACAAAACAAATCAAAACCCATTTTTGCAATGTGATTCTTTCCAGTTCGGATAGACGAATTCATGAATCGCACACAGCCATATGTTGTGCCAAGGGCAAACATGATAACGACATGAAACCCAAGAGACTGTGACGGGGATTTGTGATGATTGAGTGACTCATTCTACATCGAATCGTTTGTTGATTGCCATTCGCGAAGATAGCTTGACAACTGAAAGATGGAGAAAGCATTGAGGAATAGTATTTTTCTTAGTGCGTCATGTTGTCATTTGGGATCGTTAACAGAAAGCAGTACAACTTTTCAATGTTACTTCTTGGTTATATTTCACAGCGTTTCATTAAAAAAAATAATTAATACTCAAAGATGTCATTCCATTTTCTTCTTAAATAAAAGCGGTGGTGTGACTGAACGACGAGTAGAGAACACAGGGCTATAGTGAAAAGAGATCACGATATACTCTAACACAACCCTCATTCCCTTGAACGAAGCTTCAAAATATTCAACCAATTCAATGAATATCCGGTAGTGCCAAGGACATCATATGATATCAACGTCATCGGATAATGTGCAAATTATACTTTTAATGAAATAATAATAATAAACCATATTATTTCCTGCAAAGCACTATAATGAAAACATCTCTTCATTGCTGTTTACATAAACGTTATCAAAAGATTCTAAAATGACACAAGGCATGCCGAAAATTTGCCCGATATTAATCACTTTTGAATAGGGCAGTTAAATCGTCCCCATTTTCAATGTTATGACCTCAATCAAAACAGCGCGAAGCTTTATTGTTTACCACAGAGAAAAATATCTTCGCAAATTTGTCCATAAGTAAGAAGGCGTTGTGGTTTTTCTACCCGGAAATAAGTGGCACCCCACCCTCTCCACTCTCACTTGTTTTCATACAACTTTAAAATTTGCTTCTCCCTAAACGTCTCCGTATTTAATTAAAACCCACGTGCCAGAAGCGCATCAAACCATTAGACAATCACGATAAATCTCTTTAGTTCAACCTTGTACGTTTCAATAACAAACGTTCCTAGGTGAAACCATTCAATTAGGGTGGTTTCTAAGTCCAAATACGTGTAGTAACGTCTTGTGCAACACGCGAGAACCTAGAATGACATCCAAAAATGACAGCAGAAACTCCATCAAATCTAATCGTTTTTCACGGTGCCACATTCATTTCCGTCCAAAATGAATGAGGAAAATATTACTTAGATTGACCCGGAAATTAGTTATCCTCAAGAGGCTACATGGATTCATTATTTAGGAAAATAACCTAGATTACAGCAATGTTCTGTGATCTATTCAGAGGACTGCTCCCAAATTCTACCTATTTCTACTTATAACTTGCTGTTCACTGTGAATCACTTGTTTCGCATATTTTTAAAAATGTCTGCGTACATGAAGAATTAAATGAATCTCACGGTTTTTGGATTTGCGCAAAATCAAAAATAATATTCACTTCTGTAGTTTTATGGTTTCAGAGCATTCATTGATTTGCTTACACGGATCTCGAGCTGATTAAAACCCACTCCATTAGTGGACTGGCTTGATACATAGAATAAATTCACGTCCATAGTGGATCAGCTTGACAGCTCATCCGATTGGTAGTTTTTATCCGACCGATTCACTGTGTGCAGCCTGTATCTCTTTTACACGATTGCATAGGGCTAAAGTAATTGGGATATCCATAGGTGATACTTTTATATAAAATTTCCAACTAGAACCTTTTGATGGAGGCTGACTGCGAAAATTACGCGACAGATGTTACTCTATGGCCATATGTTAGATTGACATTTTGGTAAGATTTAGGTACCATTCACTGGTGGAACGAGTTTAAGGGTAGATTTCCATATAGCACAAACAGAGGTCAAATGCACGCGAATTACCGGCACATATGCTACCCCGGTAATTTGATTACCATATGTTAGTTTACAATTGCATTATTTTAAGTAATTTACCAGCTGAGGAAACCCATCTATATTGTGGTATTCAAACCTTTCGACTCCATAAATTGCTAAATTCTGTGCATTTTGTGAACTGTTTGCATTTGATTTTGTATTGAGAGAAAATCGATTGATGAAAATATCAAATCCGGTAGTAAGATTTAATAAACAGACAAAACCAGTGTACGTTTCCGATTGTCGATTTCTCCCACCCCTCCATTTTCCACTATCTCAATGCAAATGTCAAGCACCAATGGGGATTTTTCATTTCACTTGACAGCCTGTTCACAAAACAAACCGCCAGAACAATGGAGGGATTGTGACATTTTTGTGAAACAAATCCATTAGACACACGAGTCAGCTTAGTAGGGGAAAAAATAGATATCATCATATTTGATGTTTATTTTGTAAGAACATAATGTTTTGATCGTGGGTGGGAATAAAACGCAAACCTTCAGATGCTTAATGAGATACCTTTGACCTTGGTAGAAACCATTTTATTTGGTTACTATGTGAATAGTTTATAGATAACCAAATACCAGTTTGAGGTTCATCGAAAGCCTTTAGAGTGAACCATTTGAGCCAGTTATTCAGCGTTTGTCAGTTTCTTACTGTAGTGATGATAATTTTAGCTAAAATGACTTTCTTTAAGTCAAAGAACGAGCACAACGGTCATTCGGGTTTATATGTGGCCCCTTTGCAATCATTGTGCTGAAACAAAAAAACATGGACTTCATACCGGTTCCTATTCCCTGCTATCCCTGCCATATCACGTTAATTCTACTTTACATGGAAGAATTTCATATATTTCTTTATCCCTATGCTCATCCTGCCTTATCTCCGAGGAGAGGAGAGATTTTCAAGTGTGTTGCACACCTTGTTTGTCTACCAGGTTTTGATCATCGTCTATGTTCTGCTTTGTTCATTAATTCAAGTTAATTGAAGAAATATTTTATGAACTCAAAGTGTGATTTTCAGTTATTCCATTTTTTTCATTGAATGCATGAAAATGACAATTACCATAGCAATAGAAAATAAATTTCAGACGACGATAAAAGGAAAAGTTGATAACGCATGGTCTTTCCTTAAAGTGGATGACAATGGTAAGAACCAGCAATTGAATTACATTGTTTCTGGGTGAAAAGTATGTGCAGGAGGAAGTTGATATTCGGAGTGAGTTAAGGGATTCCACACACCTTATATGATTTCCGAATGCCAATTACACCTTTGTTCACATGCTGTTATGTCAACTAACCCATTACAAGCATCGAAAGGCTTGAAAACAAAAACTCAACGAAACTAACTCTATGAAAACCAGTGCATCGGACTGAAAGTGTAAGGAATCTGGAAAATAAAGTTAAATCTGTTTTCTTTAAACCAGGGATGCGTAGAAGGATACAGGCAATTACGGATTTAAGAATATGGTTATATTAAATGGGTAGGTTCCTGGCAATCTTCGATTTTTTGTAAAAGCGCTTATAACATGAGCAAACGAGAGCAGATCATGGTGAGGGAAACAGCGAAATATTCAATGAAAATCACATTTTGGGATAATTTGACTGTAAACTAATAGTTCCGGGGAATTACTAACGAATGCGAGAAGTGAGGCCAGTTTTTAGTCTAATTAGAAAACTAATGACTTTATTGATTCCGTGTTTAAGAGATTTCTGTAGAAACCATTATTGAAGTTCATTAAGGCTACTCTGCGTAGGGTGAAAATTGCTTGGACTAGCGAATGGACAACCAATGGCAATATCATCAGCAAACATACAAACAATAAAGTAACGGAGCAGAGAGCGATTCTGCGTGTGTACAGAAAAAAAGAAACAGGAACAGGATAGTCCCCTGAAAACCGCCAGAAACAATGTTTATAGAAGACGAATCCGTGTCAATAAATGAAGTATACAGGGTACTATGGGAGAGGTAGTTGACTGAAATATCTAAAACGCAGGTATCATAACACATTCAAAGAGGAGTTCATTAGGCCTTCTTCCATTGAGATAACCAAAGGCGTTGACGTATTTAAGAAAATCCATAAAAACTGTATCCGCACGTTTCTCTAAGATGAATACAACAAAATGCTCAAATTGTTTTGGTGTTTCGTCAGGTGTGCCTACGACAAAGTGAATCATCTCAGAATAATGATGAAATCCGTACATCGCAAATTGATCCAGACTTGAGGTAGTAAGATTTTCAGTCAGAGTAAGTTTGTTTGGGCTTGGCTTTTGTTCCTTGGGTTTCTCCGTAAACATTTATAGGATATTTGTTATGGTTCTCCTTCCTTCCGGAAACATGTGCATTGTTCCTTTTCCAGAAAGTCATCAGCCTAGTCGTATTTGCTTGATACTCCAGGAATCCGACCAATAAAATTTGTCCATTAATAACAGTGCAAACATAATTCCAGAAATGGCCATGAACTAATACAATAAAAAGGTCGCACAATTGATGCCAAGGCAGATTTGGTTGCATCCCACCCAGTACAATACGGCAGATGGTGGACAGCAGAGTACAAAGTAATTCCTACTACTCCCCGCCAAATCACGTGATTCACCAGTTTCAATGTGGATGCGATGCATCTTGCATTTGAAAAACAGATAGGCAGTTGCACACACGGATCACACATGGATCCACACTCCATGTTGATCGGCCGAGTCACATGATCTAAGGTCATCCTCCAATCTGACCCCTCAAACCCAAACGCGTGCATCACTTACCACACACTCAAGTCACAAATTGCCTCATTCATCCTGATGAGTGAATGAAAACTTCACCACCACACTTACCCAGGAACACCGGAAACTAGCAACAAGCTTCATAAATCGTTATCTTCTGTCGTATTGTTTCAGATGCGGTGTAGTGAAATCCGCCTAGTATTCTTGTGCTGTTCACGTATATCTCAGGAAACGGAAGTTTCAACTCTAAATCGCATTCTAATAGCAATTCGATATTATTATGTATTGAAATCAGCTTGCAAACAAACTTCTTAATATCTGTTTGGATGCGTGCAATAGCCAATGTGTCATCAACAAATAGCCCAATATAGTAGGTTTAAATTTTTTTTTCAAATTCGTTTTCCAATGATTTTNAGAACGGTCATGCTAGACAATACACAAACGTGTTCCGTCTCTTCTACCGAACAAACTTTGTTACACTTTTGTTCAAGTATCTGAAATTTAGAGCCTTCTTTGGAGGGCATTGCATTTTTACACTTTCTTTGTTTTAAATTTATTCATGCTAGCTTCATTTGGTCGTTTTGTTTCCGGTTGCGATGACATTGGTTTCCAATCAAACTCAATCCTTCTCAGACCCAATGCACGAATGGTCTTCTATCATTCGAGGGGACAAGGCATTCCGCTTGCGTGTGTACCCTTGCCCTTGGGTAATTTTCTATTTAGATGGAAGAACACAAGTGCAAGAACGATTGGGTTAGGGTCAAGTGTTGTTGCGTGTTCGAAACTGCTTGGTTTCTAAATATTTACTTTTTTATTTCTACAATTAGAAATCTCAGTTTTCGGGGGGTTTTGAGGACCCCGACGGAATCATTTCGCATAAAACTTTTCAAATTTCACTTCTCTCAACTGGGATGGACGCAAAAACGACTTTCGATATACTCCCCACACCGCACTTTGGAACTTGGCTAATGACACTTTGAACTATCAGGGAACCTAATACTTTAGAGCAGAGCGAAAAACCTCGAATTTCTCGAGTGACTGTGAGTCGTCTACTTTAGTCTGATATATCACGATCAATCGCTTGAATTGCAATCACTGTTTTGCAGGCCAAATGGAATTCGATGATTCTCTCGGAATGCCTTATTAGTCTATCTCAAATTCATAATGCACATTCAGTGTGGGACATAGAGCTACCTATGCTTCTTTAAATATACGAGAGCAGTATAAATCTAGCCTTCTGCTCTGAAGATTATCACCACTTGTCTTGCCCCATAGGATTGGAAAATAGGTACCTGAGTAAGCATATTCACCATACAGGTCATATCATCAGACCTTCCTTTTCCATTTGCAGACTGCAAAATCTGTTGTCTGCTAAGATATGTCAATAATTTCTAAATAAGCCTACTCTCAGTTCCACCAAATTTCAATGAAACTAATTCAATATAAATATGTTCGGTTACAAACAGAATTCAAAGGTCTTTGGTAGATTTGGAACCAATTCGTTTGAGATGCCCATAAATTATTGGTCGCTTTTATAGGTGTTTACTGGGATTCCGAGTGACAAATACTTATTTATCATAAAAGTCACCCTTAGAGTAATAGAATCCTCTTTGATATTTGATCCAAAATTGTATTTTGAACAAAACACCCAGCCTTCGAAATCCATTTGGTGGATCGTAATGCATGCTAAAGAAAACCAGCCATCGCAGTTAGCTTAGGATTTACTTGAAGGATTCCAAATGCAGCTGTAAACTGGACGGGTAATTCACGTGTGAAACGATCAGTGCTATCGGTGTGTTTTTGTTACTCAACTGATAGAGCTTTTAGTGATCAAAGCCGCAGGTGGAATACAAGCGTTCCCTTCTGAATTCAACCATGGGTAGTGTTCTGATCATAGTTTAAACATAGGAAGTCCGTCTTCCGCAATCTCTTCAACAAATGGACTTTATTTAAAGTCAGATAATTAGTAGCATAAGGGTGAAACATAAAATAAAGTGGATAATTTTGGGAGGTATCAGGCTTTACGCCAAATTAAAAATACACGGAAATAAACAATCTGTGTTCTGTTGATTCAGGTACTGCATTAGTGATTACACACAAATCGGTGGCAACAGTATAGTCTTTCCAAAGTTCATAGCAGACCATGGCAACTCCGAGGCTATGAATGACTGATCGATTGTATTTGAGTGTACATGGGCAGAGTGTTGTTTAAGCAAAATAACATTTTCGACGGGGATTTATTTAACCATACGTCAACTATGGNGCACATAAGTCTAAACCACCCATCCCTACAGAAACAACGTTCTGAATTGATCAAGTATCTACCGAATGCAATTCCACTATTGATTGTTTGTAAAAGTCGAAACACCCCAGCTGAAACGGGGATCTTAAAGATGGTTGATCGCTTGTCAGTTGACCCCTATAGGTTACCATACCTTCTGCAAGTCAAGCTGTTCCAATATCATATCAAGATGTCCTCGGATTATTTCAAGCTGTCGCGTTGATCTCACCGGTGATGACAAGCCTCACAGCGCTGTCTTGTTGACTACCATGCAACAAAAGCGAAGTGCTATTCGCAAACTCTGTATCGGAAGCATTGTGCAGCTGTAGCAAATTGTTTGGGTTTCAATGGCAATGCGAATCCCTTAACCCAAAAGACGACTGGAAGCGGGATCTCACACGTAGAATGGAAGAGCAATAGCTGACCACCGGGCAAATGAGCAAAACGTTTTTCGTCTGTCTATTTATGTTTTCGCACCATCCATCTCTTCGTGCATCCCACTTCACTGTGTGTTACTCTAGCTTCTTCTCGTTTTCCAGGTTGGTAGGTCCAGAATGTTTCCAACCGAAATATGTTGCGCTAAACTGTGCATAAACAAACTGGAAAGATCCGATCATTTACCGGTGGTCATGTGTGTGGCACACTTATGTTCAACCTGTGAGGTCCCAGGTTCTGTCCTCGTTTGATTTGTCGGATTCGTAACTCTGATGAGACCCCACCAGGAAGAAACACCTGCCCAGCGCTTTTGAGCTTCTCATTTAATTGTCCATTTGCTCCGTATAAGACAAAAAAACAATGTAAATAATATCAGTGTATTAAAAATGAATGTTCCTCATAGAATGATGGATACCTATGGATATAAAACCATACTTCTTGGTAATTGGTAGTGTCTGAAGGTCCCCATTTGAGTATACGAAAACTCTGGGAACATGATGTAGCTAGAAACAGTACAAACTTTTCACCAACAATTAGCAATATTTCTAGAACAGAGGAAATAAATAAGTTCATTTCGTCAAAATAGCAACTGAAACCACAGGATCAATCACTTTAGGAATTCGAACATTGATTAGTGGAGTTCCTCAAAGTTTTGACAGCAATGTAAAAGAGATAAGTGATCATGCAGGTTATCTGGTGTAGATGATAATCTTGAGGCAATTAACTCCAGCGGAAGAGTATAAATGTGCTCCTAGTGTTTGTGCGAAAACGTGCCCGAGAGTAACAAACATTATCGTGGTTAGAAGGCTCTTGATAATGGTTTTACCTTTTCCTTATTGTTCAGTCCTTTATCATCATTTTTATTCATTTATTTTATTACTCTACACTACAACCTATATTCACTCATGGATTCACGGTGACTGCAGGCATGTTTGAGTCTTTGTATCCACTGCTTCGTTTAGGACCACAAAGATACTTGAGAAGGGCTTAGCAGTTGTTCACATTCGATCAGCATGTCATTGACTGGGATTCTTGGGAGATGAGGGGCACAATGAACACCAATGCTGTTTTTTCTATCCGACCATTCACCGCTTAGCACACTGGCTTGGCAAACAAGTAACAAACCACCGTCCCAAAACTGATCAACAATCAGTCCAACCACGTAGCAACCCCATCAGTAGACAATTTGGCGTCCAGCTTGCTAGACAGTTGCTATGCTGTGAGTGATCGAAGAGGAGATATATCACATCTGGGATTACACGGCCTCCTACCCTTTAAAATTTTAATACATGAATCTCTGACCCAGAACGAAACCGTCAGTGCCGTTGTGGCCCTGAACAAAGAAATTGATGCCCTGACAGTGTGCAAAAAAGGCTGCAACAACTAAACGAAGGTTACTACACACACCCGCACACACACACATACTGGTTAAACATTCCCCTTAAATAATTACTTCCCGAGAAAGAATCACTTGAGATGGTAAGCACCTACAACACAAACTAATGGATGGGGCATTATAGGAATCAATCACGGGTATGCGTTTATCGTGGTTTAGCTGTCATCATCATATACTCCGTGACCATTCTGTAACTATTGTTTTCCCGGTACCCATTACCCATGTTATAACGGTACACACGCATAAAACCTGGACATCATATCTGGCTATTCATGTAGGATAGTGACCTCATAAAACTCTCCTAACCAATACAGTGTTTCAACCTACAAACGATGTATGGATGATCAGAAATTCATCGCTTTCTCAGCCTCCTGCTGAAGCGCAGACTTAGGGAGGAAAAAATGACCCGACTTTCCCTATTCCCATAAACCACGACTTCTCTAAACTGTTTGTGTCACTCCTATTTGCAAACAAACGTATTTTTCTTTGCGTTCCCTGAACAACTGGATCTCAGAATGCTCCGCTCATGTCCATGAATTATCCTCAATAAACAAAACAGTCATTGTTACCCGCATTCACATCCAGCTACTGTGCCACTTTCAACATACATTCTGTTCCTTTGATTCAGTAATGCCATCGCCGAATGGATTTCTACCGCTTGTCAGCTGAAATCGATGTCTCATGATTTTGACCAGTGACCTCTGAATCAAATATGAATACGTTCTACTAAGAGGCTACTGTGGAACTATCTACTTTTAACTAGTGTAAAATGAGCTCAGAAGTTCCCTATTCAAACATGGAATCTATTCCAATCCTGAATCTCTCTGATTAGGAAATCTTCATTAATAGCAAACAGGAATCAACAGTTTTATGACGCATACTACTATACTATTCTATACTTTTTAATCTGTAGTTGTAAGATTTGAAAGCCAGAATCCACTCCGATGTTTCTATCTGAATCATCATCCTCATTTCGCAGAGGAATAAAATGAGGAGAGATTTTATCAGTTGATGGCGAGCTAAGAATTTATACGTAGTAAGTGTGCGTTAGATAGAAAGTAATTGGACCTATTTTCAACGGTGTGGGAAAGAAAGAAACCCTATGGTCAACACGGAGCACACAACAAAACGGTGCATACACGTGTCTTTAGGCACTCCAGCTGGATAAGAATGGACGACAAGAACGCCACGAATTTTGGTGTATTGTATGGTCCTTTGGTGTCTCCAGTCAACTAGCTAACAGTCTTTTGGACCAATACTTTAGCTAGTTGCTTCATGCACTTCTTACTGTCAGGTTTCCACAGTGACCTCCTCATGAGTGTCACTGGGCTGGAGCGGTAGTAGAGGAATAAAGTGCAGTGCGTATGAAAAATGCTTGTACCAATCAACACATCCAACCAATCTGAATCGAAAGCGGCAAAGAGTTTTGCGCCACATCATTCCCAATCTCACGTTTCCTTCCCCCCCACCCAAGTTTCTCTTACGGGCTCTCGTCAGCCAGACTACGGGAACAACAATAGTTGAATGCTTCTACAAGTTTATTATCGTCCAGGCACAAATTATGGGTCTGGCAATAATAAATAAAAGCTGACGGCTGCAGTAGAGTAACCTTTCGGTTTCGAGGAAACATCTCGTTTGTACCAAAGGTATTCCAGTCCTGCGGATTTCGCTTGTGCCTTGAAAATGCACATAGCTCCGAAAGAGCTGTTCATTCACAATCACCCAGTAGTCTAAATGAAGTTGTTTTCATTTCTTGGCTACAATTATGTGCACCTGCTTGGCGCAGCAGTAACAACTTCGAAACCGGCCATCAGCTTCCGGGGAAATTGCATAGAGTCCTTTATCTACTATCCATAGTTAGACAGACGATGAGACGACCATACTCTTACTTCAACGGCCTATTCAATGCCAACATATTGGAGACTGCTCAGAGTATTCTCCGAAATTTCTCCTTCGGCGTAAATGAACGGGGATGTTGAAATGGTGCACTCATGATGAATACCATTGTTGGTTTCCAACTACTGGTTTCGCTCGACATAGGTCCTTAGGTTGCATGCAGTACTCAACTGCATTGATCCAAATAGATGTACATATATCAGGGAAATTCCTTCAGGAAAAAAAGAAACCATTAGGATTTCTTCGTCAAATGAAACGAAGACTCCTTTCAGGTGAAGAAGCACTGTGTTTGTTGGTTGATGATGTGCCCTCGTCATTTGAGGATTTACAACAAAATGAAAACTTGGTCAATAACATCGTGACCTAGTACAACTTCTGCTTCTCATCCATGATTGTATCTTTTCTTACGGGAGTCAGACGGAGAATTATCAGAGAAGTAAATACCTTCCTAATACTTTGAACCAAGCTTTAGCGAGCGATAATTTGAGCCGTCGTTCAATGATCCCTTCTTGAAGGTCGAAAAGACAAAAGGTTCTGTCCTGTCCACTTCGATCATAAATGATTTCGGCGAAGATTATACGACGATTTCCATTGTTACGGTTTTTGTTCTGTTGCTGACGCCAACTATCCAGTTGTTAATCGTAACAGAATCGGATATTTCGCTTTTAAAATTAGCAAATTTGGAATAAACAATTCAACTGTTCACAAACATCAAGCACCACTGTTGATGGTCTTGGGTATCGGTTTTACTGCATGGGAGATCGTTGATTCCCCTATAGTTTAATGCGGAACATAAAAGTACGCTCTGTAGACGAGTCCCAAACGGGTCGAAACAGCTGTCCGGCACACATTGTCGGTAAAGAGAAATATTTTTGTTTCGCTTTATTTCATCAGAAAAATTTACTGTTGAGAAACCGAACATCTTCGAACAGGTTCCGAGTCAGGAACAGAAGCAAAGGTGGTGACTGAATGCATTCTCACCTAATTCGATCCCCTTTTAATTTTATCCGCCATGACTCAGTGTGTATAGGTTCTGTTTACCGTCCAACCTTCACGATGTTCTACCTATTGTATGAAAGCTGTCTACTAACCACTTCGCTGGGGTAAAAGTTCGTTGTTTCGTTACATGTTCTATATAAGTGTATTAAAAATAAAAGATTTTTGAAGAGCGATGAGTTGAAGCCAATTCAAAATAGTTAAAAATAAATGTTGTAACTCAAGCTCTCAATAATTGGCTTACCCTACACAGTCAATATATAAGATAATGCATCCAGTGTGCACACCGTAATGCCCGAGATGAAAAAAGCCTAAAACCTCACATGTTCGCGCTATATTTTATCTCGTACTATGTCGCACCCATGAGAATCCGCATTTTCTAATATGTTCCCGTAATTTAGCAACCTAATTCAACGAGTTATGTACTAACTTAAGTCCCTTGTTCGTTGACTGATATACGGGTTGACCATTGACCAACCGTCATCCAAGATCGCATTCAACCAGTTACTTTTCACGTACTGTGAGGAGGACACAGTAGTCCAAGCAGGTGTCATTTAATGTAACAAAATGCAAAACCCTATCTATCAGAGTGAAATAATAGTGTGTTGAAAATGCTGATCAAGTCAGGTGTACCTCAGGGTTCTGTTATAAAATATCTTGCTAGTTTAAGGACACATCAGAAGTATCCATGGCAGAGATATTGAAAGCCTAACCTGCAATGTTATTCCATGAAAAGAATGCATGGATGATTTCTGCATTGTCCTTTCGTTAGATTTCTGATAGTCACAAACAGATGGTATCTCGAAGATGCTTCATTGTATTATCCATAATATACCGAGAATATAGCATTATAGAATATCGAAATATCATGGTTACTCGACCCGATTATTCAGTATTCCAATATCTTTTCTTTCAAATGTCTATTCAGGTTTTTTTTGGAATACATTTCGTAGAAGATGAAAACTTCAACATAAAAGCCGAATCTGGCATTTATGGAAATCCATCTGGTGAAAAGGTTCACGTATCTAGACATCCGCACGTACTGATCAACCAGCTCATAAAATCCAGGATCAAACCCCCTAATGCTCACACCAGATGACAACTGGGATCTCGTAGAATATTTTACGCATTCGCAGTCTATGGATAAGCGCCATTTTGAGAAGCTGGCACTTTGAAAATAAAAGTTTGAAGAACTGGGCTATTTAAAAGTATTGAATCCAAACTCAGTTTTTGTTTTTAGATAAACTCACGTCAAACGTTTTTGGTCATTTTGGTTATAGTGTTCACCACAGTCACGGTCAGGTTTGCGGCCGTATGACTGCTCTCGCTGGTGGGACCGAAATTCATTTCATCGACTCAATCGCAATGACGTGGCTCTGTAAACGGGTGAAAGCTAATCGCGATGTAACCAGTTGGTAAGCGGAGCTGTGGACTAAAATGTTAGTTCAGCAGTGGATCGATAACCACCGTCATACTGGTGCGCCTGTGCCATAAACAAAGTTGACCTTGGCAAAGCACTGATGAACTTGGGCTGGTCACTTACCAAAGGTGACCACAGCCATCCCGGCCTGGTTCCAACAAGCCCCTCATTTCGTTAATAACTTCAGTGTAGATCTTAAGCAGTTACCGCGATCATGGTTAATAGCGATGGTACCGATTTCGACCAACGTCGGATACATTTATCGACGATCGGTTTCAGTATGCAACAGTAATAACATATGCGAACGAGCGGATTGCTGAAGGCACCAGGGTACTCGTGTTTCACAATAAAAGCATGACTAAATTACACACTGAAGAAAGGGAGTTTCGAATATGTAAAGGAAGTCAACGCATGGCGCAAAGCCACTAATGTCTAGTTCACTTTTCGATCACATAGCTCCTCTTGAATGTTGTTTTGCTCATCAGTGAGGCATTAGATGTCATATGTGCGAATTAGTTTAAATGGTCAACTATGCTCCCAATTTTGTGACGTTATTATAGCCCAAACCGTGGTGGGTCTCAAGTACTCACGTCGGTGGGTAGAGTACACTAGAGATGAATGGGATATTAGTTAGAATTGCAAACTGGTAGTTAGGCAGGAAAAACTGCACCACGAAATGTAAGCAGTTTCTGGATCTATAAACATTTTAATCGAAAAGGGGCTGTCTACCGAGTGTACCATTCGGACGTTAGCTGAGTTTATCATAATGCATTAAACTTTTACGGTATACAAAAACAAATCGAGAATCAATATTTATATTGCGCTATGATTAGACAACAGGTATTGGTAAATAGTGGAACAGGTAAGGCATGCAACATAGTTTTGAATAATATTTTGTATTTTGTCACAAACACCCAACCGAATTTTCGTACTACTTCAAAGCATGCACTACTGATTGGCCTGCTCTTTCACATTGTGTAGAATGTACTCCTTTTTAAATACCGCTGGATGCGACATATCAGCAAACTGATTGTATGAAAAATGCAGTTCATACAGAGACATCGAAATTCCGATTTGAAAACGTGTTCAAACTGATGAGTTAGATTGTTTTTAGCGAACGAATTGTAAATATCGTGTTGGTGATTGCATAATGCTGACACAAGTCTGGAATTGATGTAGTCGTTACCTTATTGAGATACAGTTTTCAGTGCGAATCTCGAGGATCAAAAACATCGGTTTAACAGATTTATTCCTTTATTGTGTCTCTAAATTAGAGAGTTTACATAAGCAGCTTAGGGGGTGCAAATCACGCTTTAACGTAGTATGAGTTGAACCGTGTCCACTATCTGCGGTTAGCTTATATATTGAAATAAGATGTTAATAAAACAGAGGGAATCATGGTAAAAGTTTGGGTTGAACTAATAAATCAAGTGAGATATGCTTTGCCTCTATCGAATATTTTGCGCAACGTACTTTTTTATATTGTCAGCAAAAACAGCTTGTTGGTCGAAAACCAAATATGGTGGAAATTGGTATTTTTGTGTGAACACATACCTTGAGAACATTCATACATTATCCTCCAAGGTAACCAATATGACTTTTAAGTGATCTAGTGCTTATGGATGACTTAAGACGGTGGTGGCCTGATGGTAAGGTCACCAAATTACCACCTCGAGGAACGTCTGTTCGAACCCCACCACCACCAACGCCTGACTTTCCCCATGACAGCCTTTAGATTGGCCGCTTGCCCCTTCCTGAAAATTGTATCATTGTGTATTCAACAAAAAGGGAGTTAAATTTAAAAAAAGATCAAACCAATTATCTATACTTTGAAACCTCGGTTGATAGCTTAGAGATTGCTCAATGTACGAAAGTTCATTACCCTTATACCGCAACATAGCTTTTGGAGCATACCCGTTGACTTCATTGGCGACAACGATTTATGTAGAACGTCTCGTAAAAATAACAGAAGACGGTGTCTTTCAACAATCGGACTTCTTCTGCAAATCGGTACCCAAACGAATAAACAATGGTAAAAATATGCCAAATTGAAACTGTGAAACTATGCGGTTTCACAAGCATAGAGGTCTGTGAATCCAGTAGCTCGACCAGTAGGGATTCTGGTAGATCAGTTGCCCGTTGCGGTTATACGGGAAACATAAACGAAACAAGCTTGCTTCCGGTGATGTATCTACTGGTCAATTACAACACATTTCTTAACTCAGGGAAATAACAGGGGACACAGTCAATTCAGGGTTTAGTGTGTGTTAAATCCCTTTCCCTCCCATGACCAAGTGACCGAAGTGTCCCACCTAACATTTCATTCGAATATCTACACTCCACAAGTGATTATCAGCAATTATGCGGTCGGCGCTGAAAAATATCGCTCTCTTCCAACCCCTTAACTCTCATTTTGCACATCCCAGAACCCTGATTTGACTGTTTCCCCGTGCTACTTCCCTGAGTTGTATAATGTACTGTAATTGGCCAGTAGATAAAACCAAAAATTTCAAACGATAACACGTATCTTTGTTGGATGGGAAGATACCTAGGGGAACTAATCGAAATGTAGTGGGTGGCGTTGGCCATTAGAGGGCCCGGTGAAAAAACAGTGCGATTAGTCTGTATAGGTTTGAGCCGCTGGGTGTTTGTGTGTGTGTGCATTCGTGTGTGTCGTGTGTGTGCCAGTGCTTGTAGACAGTATCAGATTCAGTCACTCATAGAAAAGGTCCGATTAGACATGCGTGCAGAACAGTCAAGGGCTCGAATCGATTACGGGGGATGAACTCGACAACATACGGGGCTAACGTAGGAAGATAAACGCTGAGTCATTGGTGTGAAGTTCGTGCATGTATAGTGTTCACAATGAATTGTCTATCCCTTTGAGGCACAATAAAATCAATCACCAGGTTCTTGTTCTTTCTGGGTGGTAGTGGCCAAGTGGTTAGGTCACCAACTAATGACCTGGGTGTCTCCGGTTCAAACCACCGCTCCACCGCCGCTCATCTTCCCTATATCTGTATTGTCCCCAGGCAGCCTTTGTATCGCCGCAGCTCCCTTCCTGAAAATTGACTGTATGTTCATTTGTATATTTAATAAACGGGAAAATAAAATAAAACGACATTACATTTTCGTCATTGAAATACCCATCGAGTGAAACAATTAAATGTGGAGTTTTTTTGTTATTTGAAATAAAAACACTGCAGTGAATATTTTTGGATTGTAGGGAAAGGCTAGGGGTCGACATCCGTAGTAGTGCACTAAACAAAGAAATTGTTTGACACTTCATTTTTCTATCAACCGAAAGTCGATCCATTTTGCTACACCCTGTGGACAAGAAAAGCAACTGTTTGTAAGTATTTTCCCTAATGAAACTTGGACCCGGACTCAAAACCCCGAAACAGGTACAAATCGCTATTTTTCTCTACCATGATGCACGTGTGTTCCGATTTCTCTCTATTACCTGGATGCAGTCAATTGTAACCTTTCACGGAGAGTCGTAAATCGCCNTTAAAGCACAAACAAACGCATGATGTAAGCAGGGAAATGATGGTTTATGAGAAACTTGCACAAGATATTTTCCCGCCGAATCTTATCGCAACTGCCGGCAAAGTCAAATACATTTTTCTCCTATAAAATTAAGCTGACCACAGTTAAATTATGGAATATTGTAGCAGAGCAATCCATTGACGAAACGAAGTCAGAGCAATTTCAATCAGAACGCTGATCGTGTGAAATATTCCACTACTTGTCAGAAACTTAACACCGGATTATTCACCCAAACCGCCTGGGAGCATAGCAGCTCACAGTGAGAACCTAAAGTGAATCCCGTACATTCGTGAATTCGTGCTGTTGCTCAAAGTAAGGTTGAACAACGAAGAAATTAGTGGGCTATCCTGCCAACCAATTCAATGAAGGCCTTTGGAAAAATAACCTAGTACAGGCAGTATAAATACCGGCAAATGATAAATGATTGATTGGTTTACTAAATCACTCATCGTTGCGTTAGAAGCTCGCCGAGCACATGTGCGTTCACGGTTGCAACTGGGGGCATCGGCAGCGATTGAAGTGGTTCGAAACGTGATGTAAAATGAGTGATTGATCAAACGTTCTATAAGATTGGATCATATGACGATGATCGAGTGGGTGTATCAAGTTCTAATGCCGGTCGCTTGGGGCAATAATTAATGCAGTTTGCAGGGAGTCATGCCTGGTTCACGTGGACAAAACAAAACGGAAATTATGCATACAAAGAATAATAAGCGAGTTGACCATAGGTCACTGTTGACCTAAAATGAAGGTTGCACACCTGACCAATTTATGGAAGAGATAACGTAGTGCTAAGTAGAGTATTACAAAATCAATGGAGTTCCAAAAATGGTGTCGTGTTTGTGCGAGGAATTCGGAGATGATGGGGCAAAATGGGCCATTCCACATTTTGTGGTAGTGATGTAAATAACGGTAGTCAACACAGAAACCCACAGAGTGCAGGCATACGAAGATTTACTCACCAGAATATACACTGATAGAACAGTCATGGCGTGGAGGTGGGCAAAATACATATTCTTTGCAAATGGTTACACATCCCATTAAAAGCAGTTGTTCAATGGACGGTCATGGGCAGACATTTTCGCATGCATTTTTGTAGTTGGACGATTGGTTCTACTTGTTCTCCTTGATGAAGAAACAGGTAAGTCAGGGCAGTCATGGAACCCTTTTTGTAGACCTTTCGAGATAAATTGCTTAAATGACGGAATTTAAAAAGATTGGCTTCCTGGATTGGAATTGACAGTTGCAAACTATGCAATTGGAAAATGTGGAACGTCGTGATATGAGCACGGTCCAATTGCCTTCATATCTTATCGCCTACACTAACTAGATGGTCTGAAGAACTTAGAAAACCGTAACGTCTCCAGATGATCATTACAAGTAAGTGATTGCGCAATCCTACTCTTGTAGAATTCCACACCTATTGACATCAATAATGATTAAATATAAATATATAAATAAAAATATAAATCATTTTCGGAAAAGCTGTGTAGAAAGAAGTGGAAAACTGCAAAGCTGTGTGACGGGTGTAAAGTGCTTCTTATGAATCAAATTGATTTCTGACTTATACTAAATTTTAAACTTTCCTGTAATTTTCTCCGTACAACAACAGATCCTAGGGACGACTCAAACATCACTTGCAAACGGAATGACACCACTTTTGCGGGTTGGGTTTCTAAAGACTCCGAAATTACATCACTACTAATTTACGCCTCATCTTAACTGCGGTACCGAGAGGAGTTAAATTTTACCGAACCTACTATAGCAAACAATATAGCTTGGGAACCTCGAAGAAAAAGCAGAATTTTTGTTCATTCTGATCATGACTCACGAAATACGTTCGAATACGGAAGTCTTTCGGATGCATAACTATCGAGACCCATTTTTCTTATTTCGTGTATTCTTCTCAATAAGTCTACTTTTTCCCGCAAGCTTTTCTCACTTGCCGTTAACTCTTCATTGGCAGTAAAACGCTGGATAGTTGTCCACTCTTCGGATATTAGCTTTTACCAGAATCTCCCTGTTTACCTGAAAAAAATGGTGGACTTTTCGTTCGTAAGTTTAGACGGAAATCGACCGAGGAACGAGTTGATGTCGTGCTACCGCTACGAAATACTGGGTCCAAAAACTGAATTCTGCTTTCTCTTCGGTATTCAGTTTGGATTTTTCCACCAACCCAGTCCTCAGCCCTTAGACTTAGCAGATAAAAATTGAAGCACAACTGGCGTGATGCGTGTCAATCTTGTGGACAAAAGTCCTCTTTGAGCGGCCTTATTTCCTTCAGGATGGGACTCAATAGCGGAAATTTTCGATGACTGGTTGTATACAGACAGTTGTACTCGTCCGGAGCATCAAACAGAATTTTATGCGTTCAGAACACTGAAATGACAGAAACGAGAAAAATGGCTTTCTCAAACAGATGACATTAGAAGACTAGTTCTCTTTGTCAAATCCATTTTTCTTCTGACTTAACCGTTTCCATTTTTGCGTGAGTACTCAAATGTTAGACTAACATAGACGACTTTCAACATTTTAGGCTCGAATAGGTCATAAATGAACGGATAGCTGTAGTTTAAGTTTGACTACAAGTGGCTTACATGATGATTAACAAAGTAACATTTAAAAATAAAATTATGATACTAAAGTAAAGATTCAATTTCCGACATGGAAAGCAAAAAGGAAAGTATAAAGCGAGTATGAGAGTGTGAGTATGTTAACATGGTTTACATAATACAATGTTTATAATGTTTCGTGCACCAAGGACGAACCTCCATTCTATTCCTTTTTGTCAGTGCGATGTTATTACGGAGATCCTTACTAGGTACTTNTAAATCCGCCTTTAACCGGAATTTGAAGTTATGCGTAGCGCGTTTCTTTGGAATCCTTTTCGCCTTCATGTGGTTAAAACGACCTAGAGGAAAACTCGGTGCCATCCAATCTAAGGGGAAAACTGCTTCATCAAAGGCTAATTAGTGGGATTGCGCAAAAAGCAATATCACCAAATGTTTAGTGCATTCTATTTATTTTTCTTACTGTAACTTAGACAATGTTTCCCGCTTTCCATTTTAGCCAAGTTCGAGGCAACAAGGGCTGAACCAACATAAACACAACCAGGATGCCGTTTTCAATGAAA
>UZAN01039413.1:67961-81377 GCA_900618425.1 Echinostoma caproni | reverse complement strand
TCTGGACTATTTCTTGCTCGGTTTGTGGTGACGGCGTATTGTTCAACGATATTGGCTCATCCAGTCAAACTGCTCGACAAATGGATTCAATCATGGTTAAAATGATTGAGAACTACAATCGACATGAAATTCCAAGAAAACAGCCGGACAACATGACAAATTTGGACGTTCCTCCGCTGCTGGTGGATGTGAACATGTATGTTTACAGTTTCAGTTCCATCAGTGTGGTTGATATGGATTACACCATTGATTTCCTTCTTCGACAACGATGGCAAGATGATCGGTTGAAATTTTTAGTTCCAACAGATGGGAAACGGAAACCCATTTCCTATTTGAAAGATCATTTATGGATACCCGATTTGTTTTTCCGTAATGCAAAAAATGGTTTCTTGCACACCATTACGAAACCCAACTACTTGATATGGCTAGACTCTCAAGGAGTGATTACTTTCAGTCAGAAGTTGTCTCTCAAAGTGTCTTGTCACATGACTTTGGAAAAGTTTCCCATGGACACGCAATCTTGCAAGGTTAATATTGGTAGTTACGGCTATGCGATCGACTACCTGGACTTTCGTTGGTGGCGTAGTGAGGTATACCGTTCAATCGATGGACTGCCTACCAACGTGTCTGCTCGAAAAGCGATCGAAATCCGACCGGATTTGGAAATCAATGAATTTACTTTGATCTCATACGACGCCTACTATTGTGCGATGCAGTATTCTTCCACTGGACAATTTTCTTGTCTAGAAGTCAAATTTGATTTACAAAGACGATTTGGTTTTTACTTGATCTATGCATATTTGCCCTCAATGCTGATCGTTGTGATTGCATGGGTCTCGTTCCTGTTAGACTCATCTGCTGTTCCGGCCCGCGTATCGATTGGATTGCTCTGTGTCCTCGCTCTGATCACCCAGAGTGCAGCAATTCTAACCCAACTTCCCCGGGTGTCATATGTGAAAGCAATTGACATTTGGGTTTTTATTTGTTTGGCATTTGTGGTTAGTTCACTACTCGAATTTGCTGCTGCCAATACAATTTCACGTCGACAAGCACGACAAAGGGTAAAGGTGCATGGGGTTTCTCAGGGTTTACAAATTGTCACCACCTTGTCTGCCCTAAGCGCGTTAGTGAAGACCAACGACGAGGCCAACGGAAAACGCAAATCTAATTTGGAAGCGCTGTCGGCTGAAAACAACGAAGAAACGCAACCGCTGAATCCTTTGAGGAAAGTGAGTCCCCATTCGCCTGAGGATGCGGCCCCCGATACCCGACTGACACACAAGTTTCTCGAGCCGGAACAACGTGAGTGCTCGCCGGAATGCCCGTGCAATGGTTCGTGGAAAGTGCAATGCCTGGATTTGGCATTTGCGATTGGCTATCCTATTCTATTTCTTATGTTCAATATTGCATACTGGACCTACTACGTTTATTATAAACGAAAAAACTGGCTTCTTTAAAATCCTCGTAAACTGTGAAAGCCATGTACAAAACCTTTACGATATGAAAGTGATATTTTTAGCTTCGGCATCAAGAGTCATTTAGTTTGGTCTTGACTATACTTGTCCTCTTTTAATTATTCGTTCAGTCACAGTACATTGTAATATTTCGAAGTTTGTATCCATCAATGTACCCAAGGATATGATGAGAATCTTGGACAATTTCGAGAATTGATTCCGTTTTATACATCACTTATCCTGTCAAAATGTACACTATAATCCCGACATAATTTGCAATAGTTGTCATTATTGTGGTTCTCGATAGATGTAGTTTTGATAGGTGGTTCATGTGATACTTTTTGAGAAATGAGGCGCATACACGTTGAGTCCAGTCTAACAGGGGAATTGGAAAACAATCGATGGAAGCCAACACAGTTGCAATGATGAAAACTCAGAAATGGTTACAAACTGATAAACTTCTCTCCTGTATACAAGTATTCTTCTCAATAACAATTGAACTGTTGTTCTGAATGAGTTGCTTTGGTTTAGAATGACCACTTCAAGCCATTTGGGCCATCTGACGAAAAGTGGCGAATCAACTTATGCTAAAGACTAACTGCATCCCTTTGTGTTTTGAAAGGCGTTAATTGAACTAACATATTTATTGCCATTACTTATTCAGGCGGCCGTCGTACAGTCATAAGTATCGTTCGATAGAATGCCGGTAGCTTTTTAACAATTCGAGGTAAGCTCAATGTGTCAATATGCGTGATCGGCTACTGCCGGCAGGCATTGATAACTACTTACATGGTTTCCGCAAACCCGTCCCACTTTGATTAACAACAATGTGTCAGTCTGGAAAATCAATGATGCCAACGAAAAAATGAACCTGTGTCAAGGCATACCAGTAAAGAACTGAGTCCAAACTGAAGACTACTGCAAACATTTGTTCAGCATACTGGGTGTGGAATTGTTGCTGGTAGATGGGTAGGAATCGACAGTGAGTTATTTACTGCACAGCCAGGATGGCCGGTTATTTTTCAGCCCATCAATTACTATTGTTTCCCATCACTCATGTTTATCTTGACCGCACTGCCTACGGACTGACATAAAAACATTTGTTCGAGGTCATTAACCACTCTGTGCGGGCATTCCACAAACTGTGCTTGCAGAAGACGTGTAGTTGGACAACAGTCGTATTCATGTGATCAGCTGGTACTATTTTTCGGCCCGCTTGATCGACACAGATCTGTCTGATACACGATGTACTACTGCTGAATGCAAATTGGCATCGAATACTGTCCAACAGCAGCCGTGACCTTTGAAAGAATAACTGAATCCAGATTTGCTTGACGAGGAATCCGGATTGTCACGGAATGAACAAGAGCGATGCAATCCAATAGATTGGGAAATTGGCCTAACTGAACAGAACCGATAATAGAAAAAAAAATATTCATCTGATACCAGAATCCTGAGAAATTTCAGCGTGATGTCATCACACAGCAAGTTTTTAGGTAAACCGTTTCCCGGTGTTTATGATACATGCAAGGTGTTTGAGAACGGCCCATATAAAAATGTTCGCATTGGACTTTTAGATCACATTCAAATGCTTTATAATATCCTATCATAAACGGTCACAAGTTAAGGTTTGGCTGAATTCTGAAGTTCATTGAGAGTATTCATTATCCGTGCTCTCCATCCTTCCCTGTAATTATAGACAATCTGAGAACACAAGAAGACAATCAAGCTCACTTCATATGTGTGATAATGTAAATCCTAATAATTATCTAAATGGATATTGGTGCTTTCGGGTTTAACTTCAAGCACTAACCAATCGTCACCCCTTCTTGTGTTTAACGGTCAGACAGGTTTCGCTGATTTGGTCGATCAAACTTAACTGATTGAAAGGACTATTTTGGAACAATAGAGGGACATGAAGACAGGTGATAACGGATTTCACACTGCATGCAATGTGAAAATGAATTTGCCTAAGCTGCCGGTTTTGATTCTGCACCCTAGCCAAATGACGTTATTTATATTCATAAAGCAATTGGCTTCCACAAGATGATGACTCACTTGCCCAGTCTACTTACACCAACCAGTCAATGCCCAAGATCAGACAAGAACCATTGTGCATACAAATTTATGTTTGCGTTGTAACCACTGGTAACATGTCAAAGTTTATATTGAATCCAGCAGCAGTTAAGTGGTGCCGGTAAGCGTTTTGTCCCTCCGGGGATTCTCTTTGGAGTGTTCATGTTTCCATATGTCTACACTCCTTTGCCTCGTTTTCCCGCCAGTCACCACTTATTCTCTATTCAGTTGAGTTCTCTATTCTACTATAAACTCAATGTTGTATTCGAGAACGACTATCATCAGGCTCGATGAAATATAGATATAAACAAGTTCAGTACCCAACCTTAAGTAATAAAAACTGTGCGACAAACATATGCCAACATTTAGTATTCCTGGTGTGCAAAACTGTTATACTCGGATACCGAGGCCAAACAAATCGATCCTGTGTAACTACGTTGGATCCTGCTAAAAGTCATGTTGTATTCAGTGAGGTATTTGCGACTTAGAATCACATCGCTAGTATTTGTAGAGATATTTCTATTGACCGGATGATTGATTAAACAAACGTCATTGCAAGAATAAGCACTTAAAACGAAAAATAACTCATTTATTGCACCCTTTTTGGGTCTGCGAATGGATTGATCGAAACGATTACAGTCATCTTTTGTTTCCCGGTAGGGAATCGGAAAGCATTAACTCAGTAGGCAACTGAGGCATCCACATAGCTGGCCAAAATAGTGAGAGGATTTCCACTTATTTGAATTAAAAAAGCGTGGTTTGCGATTTGCATGAATGCTTTATTTCAGTATACGTGACAGTCTTTCAGAGGGCGTTACATTGGAGATAAGAAATTGTGCAGGGTAAACGTTATACGTTGCCAGTTAGGGAACAGTGAACAGACAGTTAGATGGAATAAATATTTGTAAATAAACAAAACATACAGCTCTCTACCTAAACAATTTGTGGCACCTTCTTCCAACTACTATGTGATCACCAATAGAAACAACTGAATAGATTATTGTCCAATCGAATCTACTCTGAGGTTGATGTAGAGCAAAGAGCAGAGTAATCTAACACGCCGGTGAGAGAGCTGCTGAATCTATTCTGATTCACTCCGTTGAACGTCGATGCAGAGATAAAACTCTAGGACAACCAGAGCGAACGCTGTCTGATTAAGTCCCCGGGTCTATTTCAATCCGAACTAATATTATTTCGGCGCTAAATATTCCTGGAAATGTTCCTCTCTACCGGATCCATTACTGACCAGAATCATAGGTTGGTGATATTACAATATTCTGTATCGGCAGCTCCAAATGCCTAAAATGCAATGAGATTGATAATAAATATTATTTTCTGCAACAAATCACCATTATCGGTTCAGTCGGTTTGCTTCCATATTTTACCACACCCACTGATACTTTTAGTGCTGAGACAAAAGTTGCACTAACCATATTGAACATTGTGGACATACCAAACCCTTAAAAATGTTCCGCTAAAATGTTATACACGCTGGAACGCTCGCTGAATTCAATTATGAGTGGAGGGCGAAAGATGAGGCGAAATATAGACACACTGGAGTTTGTTTAAAAATGCAATGCAAAATAAAGATTTATGTTTCAGAACAAACCCATTGCAACACCAATCCGAAGGCGAACAATTGTTTTCGAATGATTCATAATTATGCCCGAGTGTCTTTGGTGCGGACAGATTTTCACTCAGAGGGTCGAAAGGTCATTCGCGATGGGGAAATGGGAGGTGTGGTATGAGCCTTGTGTCTGTTTTCGGATGAGATAGATTGTGATCAGAGTGTTGGTGGTATTGATTTTGATGATAAAATTAGGGTCGGGTTAAGTGGAGAGCTTGAACCAGTTGCTTTAGAGTTTACAGTTCCGGTGCGATAACGCGAATGCTTCTCGTCTCAGCGGTGGCCAGTATTATGTAAGCGTACTGCCGCAGATAGATTAAGAGTATCAAACTTGGATTATTCCATTCGATTGTTCAGAGGAACCAGACCTTGTTAATGGCCTTGGGTTTCACTCCTTGGAAGACCGTCGATTCCCGACTAGGTAATGTATTCAAATGCAATTGAAATATTTGTCATAACCCACAAGCAGCACTGAACAGCTGTTTCGTCTTGTTTGGGATTCGTCAACAGTGCGTACTTTTGTGTCCCTGTCAGCACTCGAACCGCAAACATTCGGGTGGGGACTTCAAACCCTTACTGTTGAGCTACACGGTTCACGGTCATCTCATTGTGTGAATGAGTCAAGGCGTGAAACCCACACACAAGACCATCAAGAGTGCCTGGTGCCTCTGAAAAATCGTATGGACTAATCCAAGCTTGAAAATCCGAATTGATCGAGCCGTTCGCACAAGCTGATGACCGTCCAACGTGTGGCTCAGGGATAAGGGTTTGAAGTCCGNTCCGCACTCGAATGTTGGCGGTTCGAGTCCTGACAGGGACACAAAAGTACGAACTGCTGACGAATCCCAAACAGGACGAACCAGCTGTTCGGTGCTCTTTGTCGGTTACCACAAACATTTCCATTGCATTTGAATGCATACGACAGATTACACTAAACGCTGATTCTGGTCTTATTTGATGGTGTGTATCCGCTACCTTTTTATATTTCCGAACATCAGTGTTTATCTTTTGGTTATCGGGAAGATTATTCCGAACTCCATGTAACCACGCTTGGCAGGTTTCCTAGGTAAATTACGCAGAATTCAGTCTTTCTGAAGGGATATATTTTCTTCAATAAAACCAGTCGCCATCCAAATAATTTCTGACTGTTCTGCTGCAGACCATATTCCGCCTTTAACTTCAATAGTAATATCTCCAAAAGGGACTATGCATTTATCATTGACCTATTCAACCAACGGAGGTATTTCTTATTCGCACAAATTCTTCCGCCATGTCGTCCATTTATAACATAATCCTGTTCATTCAATACCCAACGGTTAGCAGCGGCGGTGGTTCCCCAATCAAGATCGTTTCCATAAGCAGCCAAAACAATGCAGCTTTTCTCTTCTTCGTAAGGCTTTCCCGATATGCGATCGGCATTGGAGTGCAACCGAATATGTCAAACGTCGCCCGAATCAAAGAACCGATCATTTTGTCAAATGCGGCCAAGCTCAGCCATCAGAATCTTCCGTGCCTATCAGTCATCTACTTCACGGGTAAACGTACTCTACTACACATACACGCACACACACGAACATCCCAACCCCGAAACATGTGACATAAGGTATACATATTTTGCACAAGACTGTGTGCTATCCCAGTTGTCATGCGGCTGAGGCTAACTCACAGTCGCTTTCAGTGCTGTACTGAACATTGCGAAAGTTTAACCCATTTTACGTCGTCCGCTGTAACCCGGTTTGTACCGAGAACACTTCATTCATGAGACCGTGAGCTTTCATGATGGGAAAATGTTCAGTTTAGTTCGTCTGTCTAACCACGTGAAAAATGAGGTCATCATGTGAGAAACCCCACCGAAACTTAAACCAATCCGTTTGTTTCATATTCACCCGGGCCTTCGTCGGTTTGCATATGGCGACATAGCTCTGACTGAACCGTGGGTATCATTGTCCAGTCTGTGTGCAAACAAGCAAACAAGACCATCGTCGGTGCATATTTTTGTTCAGCGTGGGATGATATTTTGGGGGCCCATAGATCAGTTTGCAGATAGGACGCACCTGGATCTGGGTAAACAAGGCGTCCCATCGAACGTGTCTATACAACCTAGTCTGCAAGGTATTATCCACATAGCAACCTGAGATCTTACGCTGATATTCGGACATGTTAAATTGAAAAAAATGTATGGATGACTAAGAATTGCACTTTCTCGGCTCCCTGTGCCTCCTTGTTTTGATCAGTGGGGGCACTATTCCTTCATCTGTTAGGATACTCGCCTCAAACCGTCCAATGAACGTTGCATTGCAAATGCACCGGAAGCAGTACATAACTCTCGAAATGGCCAGCGTAGACAGCCTATCCTTGCGACTGGTTCGGATGGTGCACGATAATCGGACTGCGTTGTAGGCCCGCTTCACGTCACGCGTCAAACTTCTGTATAGTAGATCCGATATAGCATCTCCTTGAAAAAGGTAGGCGGATNCGGATGAATAAATTCCTTCATCTAAGCCTCATGATCCTGTTCGGATAGTGACTTTTTCTGAACTTTTCGCTCGATGAGTCGTTCAGGATAACCGTTTTCCTGAGAAGGTCCTTGATTGTTGTTAGTTCTTCATTTAACATGTTGTCAGCGCAGATCTAACGCTCTCGTGATTTGAGACTCTGAATCAGATTCCTTTTTTGTCTGAGTCCAACGAAGCTGTAAAAGTTTGTATATGGTTCAGTCCAAGACGGTTTTCTGTGTATTCGACGGTCTATGGAACCACCATCGGTTCGGAAGAGTGTCGCGTCTGCGAAGGTCAATTAGTTATTTTCGTTTTTTTCCAACGTAAACGGAATTGATTGAGGATTGAGATCGGGACCACACAGGTAGATCGCAAGCGATACAGCATCACCCATATTTGCGAGCTTAATGCAAGCGTCGCACATTGCGCATAACAGCACGTGTATGAGAAAAATGAAATGCGGTCCGTTCAGTTACTTGGTGGCCGAGTGGTTTGAATGATTGAGTCCTGCCCGTGAGGTCCCGGGTTCGGTCTTCAGTTGGGTCCACGGATTTACATTGCTGATGAGGCCCAGTGAGGTAGAATCAGCTGTCAAGTGGTTCCGAACTTTCCATATGCCGTTCTATTTGCTCTTTTCACGACGAAACTCTCTATACAAACAGACAAAATCTTCCATTTAGCTCCTGTAACATAAAATGAGACAAAGTTCTCCCTAGTTGTACATTATCACCCTTCAGTCTTTGATGATGCTCTGACCGCACATGTGAATATATGCTACTGTGAAATAACCTGCATAAGAATCATGATTTGGCGATTGTCCGGACGGATTCGGGAACAACTAGCTTGGGTGAATACTGGAGTGATTAAGTCAATCACCAGCGCATTGGTTTTAGACCTAGCTGAAACAAACCACTTTACCAACGAGACCGAGGCTTTCCCCCGACGTACGGATTGTGTTGTCGATTATTGATGCAGGTTTGCTGTCGGATTCCAGCCCAGCAGAAATTCGTTTGCAAAACCCCCTCGGTGTGCCGAAAACATGTAATGCAAGCGTTTAAGTTTCCCTGGCGTTCCAGCTACCACACACTGCATCACGTGTAATCTCGATGATAGGTGCAGTGAACAAACAACTTTAATCATGGTGAATCCCACTTCCGGTCTCATGATGAAATCACTTCTGTGGTAAAAACTTAGTTGTGACTTTCTGTGATGATCCAGGCCTACACGATGGCGCCTACCCTGGAGCGGCGAGTTACAATTTCTGGACATTGGCGATCAATCAATGTTGACGTCAATGACACGTGCATGGTTTCTGAATACGCGTCATTGGTGGATTGTTCCAGCCAATCCAAGACAGTGCGGTCAGAAGCAAGATTATGCAAGAAGTATTGTAATCCGATTGGTGGAAGCTTAGACAACCAATAGTCTTCTTTTGTACATATTCAATCGCCCCCATTTCTTTCAATAAATGAACTACTGCTTACTACCATTCCCGTGGCCTTTTCCTCGCGTCTCCTTCATTGGTACATTGCGAACCCGTGCCATTGCGGTTCAGTGCTTCCATGATCCAGTCCGTGATAGCTGATTATTGACTTGTGTCTAGTGATTCCTATTGCGTGATTTCCATTCCGAATTCTGTGCGTATCACTACGACTATTGAAACTGTCACACTTTCATTTTATTTCCCAAGAAAAATGCATTCCTAACTAGCGATACCTGTTATGATGTACTGATGTAAATACTAGTAACTGAAAGCAAGTTTTTTCACAACCATGGTGTTTTGTTTGAATGTATTCGGTAGAACTATTCAGGGGGTATTTGAAGCTTTCCTTTGTTAGGAGGGGAAATGTGTACTTAGGTTCAGATCGTTTCTCATCTCTTTCACTAGAACAATTACGTCTGAAAATTGAACACACGCGTAAATCCCTAAATGCGCCCTTTGGTGATAGATCCTTCAAATGCGACCAAATTGGAATCGCGGAGTTGAAATGATGTAATGTTTGTGTTTGATTGACAAACAGGAAATGGCATGATATAGGGAAAATGTTGATTCAGTCTGACGGCCTCAAATCGTACTCAAACGTCTGGCCTTCTCCGGCATCCAACCGAAATAGATTTCTGCATTCCCTGTTATCTCTCTCGGTCTTCTTAATAAAGACTTCAAACACATAAGTAAACCCATTAAATAACTATGTCACAACATTTTTGCATAGTTTTTCTTTTGATAGCACTTTAACACTTTATCCTTATTAATCACATCTCTACACCTAACGTTCACTCCAAATATAAGCACATAACAGCAAGCATAACGAAATATGTGTCCTCTGCAATACGGTATATTGCACGGTCTATTACTAACATCCATGACGTCACTGAAAGTCTAAAACTCAAACTATTCTAAATTTAAATGCGTGGAAAATGTTTGTGACAAATGACAAAGAGCACTAGACAGCTGTTCCGTCCTGTTTGGAACTCCGCAGCAATGCGTACTGTTTGTATCCCTGTCAGGACTCGAACCGCAAACATTTAGGTCGGGACTTCAAACCTTTATCACTGAGCTACACGGTCGACAGTCAACCCCTTGTGTGAATTCCTTAATCAATTTATATGGTGAATGTTTCGATTAGAGACCCACAACCAAGATCAATAACACTACCATGAACCTATGAGAAACCGACTGAACTAATCTAAACACTCACAATGTAGACTTAACCTTTATTTCAGTTTCAACTTAAAAGACATGCTAGTGGAAATCGAAGAAGTTGACACACTTTTCAACGTTCCTTTTTGGTATTCGCTAATCAGCATTGACAGCAGATATGCTTCGCTGAACTTCCTTATTTTTTATGTATGCAGAGTGTTACAACATGCCGTTCCTTTCAGCCTTCCTATTTTCATTGCAGAAAAGAGATTATATAGCAGATGAATATTTATCCCGTATGAGACGAATTAAAACGTCTTCTTGGCTTAAATTGATAAGTTTTGACGGCTGAATTTTCGGACACAAATCTTATGGAAAAACCATATGATACATTATTCGAAACTGATGCAGCATTTCAGTAGTTCTGTAGATAATGAAAGCGATGTTTCCCAATTATACTATTTGAAAATTCTTGAAACTTCTTTTTCATTTACCATTCTAAACCCTATGGTGTTTCATCTCAGATTTCATCTCACTAAGTCATTGGAGCCACGTACCTGAGACTAGCACTGCAAATTATTTTTACTTGAGTTATGAGTAATGAGAACTTTTACAAATGATACAGCAAACAGTTTTCAAAGAAGCATGTGATGAAGAGCACACGTTCACCGCATTAGAAAACAGCATTAAAGAAAAAATCTCGTGATTCAGGTGAATCATTTTGACATTATGGCATTTCCGTTGATCTTCAGTGCTTGGATTGTGCTTATTCGGCGCAAATGGTATTGTACAACTATATAAGCTACGTTGCAAATGGTCTGCTGTTCTCATCTACTTCCTACCTCGAACCATTTATCTCTCTTCTGGGTAGCTAGACTTGTTACGCATGTCTCTCATGACAAAAGTGTAATGATTGTAGTGGGAGTAGTAGTAATACGCTCGGAATTCGGAACACCAACCACGCAATATGAATTACCGGACCCGAATCGATAACCAGCTATCACGGACTGGATCGCAGAAGCAATGTCCCACGAGACGCGAGGAAAGGCCAGAGGACAGGCAGTAAGTAATTCATTTATTGGAAGAAATGAAGGTGAATAAATAATATGTACTAAGAGAGATTATTGGTCACCAGGGCTTCAACCAATTGGATCGCAGCACTGCTTGCATAATCTTGCTTCTGTCTGCATTGTCTAGGATTGGCTGGCACCATCCGCCAACGACGTGTATGCTGAAGCTATGTACGTGCTATTGACGTCAACATTCAAAATTGATTGATCGCCAATGTCCTGAAACTGTAACGCGCCGCTCCAGGGTAGGCGCCATCGTGTAAGCTCGGATCACCACAAAAAGACACTAGGTTTACCGTGTCATTCTTGACTTTGGTGTTTGTGTTAGTTTGTCATTAATTTCTCATAATATTACGCTTATGGGTTTACATGCATTTGAAAAGAAGTGATATTTGTTGTGGCCTGTTTTTATACAGTTAAGTTCAGTGTTTTGTCTTTCACTGATCGCTTCTTTCGAATACATAAAACACGTGTGGAGAAAAGCAAATTTTGGGAATCATTGTTACCGTTCGATGCACATTACAAAATAGTACCTAATAGTTAACGCTGTTCCGCAGTGGTATTAAAATGACCAATTTTACTATCATTATAATTATACAGAATATTTTTAAATATTTTGATTTGTTAAAAGTACTGTTGTGCAAAACGTACTTCAATGGTTTTGAGGGCAATGGAATTTTGTCTGGGTAAACAATTCCTGGGGCAAATGAACTGCTGTGGAGGATGTTGAACACCGTTCTTCTCGTAACCTTAATCAGGAGACCAATAAACACCTTTCATCGCAACGGAGCTCATCAACAGAACTTAATTCATTGCATCCTACCATGTACTTTATTGAATACACATCATGCAAAATGCATAGTCAAACTAGTTCCATACACATCGGAGTGATATCCAGAACGGCTTGTTTCCAATGAATCGCAAACACATAAATTGCCAGAGTAGACGGCATGTACCCATAGTCTAAATTCCAAATAGTATATCAATGAGAAAACACAATTCAAGCTATGATTTCTTCTCAATTATTAATTTTCAGACTTTAACAGTGATATAAGATCCACGATGTGCAACAGAGTTAGGGTTCACTGAAAGGACTGGGTTGGGAGGGAGGTGGAGATTTCATGATTACATTCACTGTAACCCAAAAGTCACTGCTAGTTTATGACACATTTTAGGACCGACTGCCACCGTGAACTATTTTCGTGCGTTTATCAATTCATATGCGGCTGTGGAGCCGGTCACATTGATCATAACAGACTGCAGTTGACCAAACGTAGTCGAGAGCATCATTTGGTCTGGTTGTAAAAATGACTAGCAAAAGCTAAGTGTAGCTCAATAGTGGAGCGACACCAGGCATTCGGTTGATATCGCAACTTCATTTAATAGCATACACGAAACCTCGATGATTCTACCCAACCTAATTATGCTACGTCCAATCAAAAGGGTAACCATTCATATGCCCCTCCCCTGGGTGAAATTCGTAAACAGTAAAGGAATATCCACAGCTTGAGATTTTAGGGGTCAGATAAAATGAAGTAATTAACCACTGTTCACCAAATCAAACCATCACAGAACGATCGTTTTGCAGCCTTCGTTTCACTCTAGTTTATTTGTAAACCCTGACGTTGCAGTCACCCCGTTTTTTTTATGGTGGGACGTTGAGAATGGATAATCGAAATGAGTTCTTCACTTCACTTGTCATTTCAGTGAAGCAAGCGATTATTTTTCCAAAAGAAGTGAAACACGTTAGTTACAATTAGGAAATTAGCGGAATAGTTTGTGTTTTATTTATCTTGCAACCATTATCGACTGCGGAAGGTGTTCCGATTCAGTAAAAACTGCTCTGAAAGGAGATCAATCACAGGTGTCTAAACTCGTGTAAGACGGAACTCGATAGGTGAACCTCGGGTTGATGGTCGAAGTGCTGATAAAAAGCTACACCACAGGCGTCCAACCACTTTGATCCATGAGTGAATTCATTTGTGCTTCCATTATCTGATCATTCAACATTATTTCTGCTGGACTATTTGTGTTGATTTGAAAGTAATAT
>UZAN01039413.1:43011-67952 GCA_900618425.1 Echinostoma caproni | reverse complement strand
AAGTAATATGCGTATTGGGGAAGCCTATGCATCTACGCACACAGAGCTTCAGCTAGCTGAACCAGCATGATCTATTCCGACCACATCATTCACAAGAATATTGAGAAAGATTTCAATATGTTTCCGTTCTTTTAAAGGAACTTTCTACTCTTCTATATAACTGACTTCAAAAGATTATGCATTGTGTTGTATTTCATTTAAAGCATCGGATACTCGAAAAAACAGTGGGACGTTTTGAGATTTCCAGTAATTTCAGTTCCTCAGTGTTGCAACACCTTATGTAAACTCTTTACACAAGAAAGAATTTAGTATTCAAGCTTTGAGAACTCATATTTTACCCATAAAATAAAATTAAACGGTCTATTCCCAGAACCATATGGGTGACACAACACTAAATATGTATATCGGCAGTAGAAGCCCCTAGCCATATTCCCATAGAAAAACATTCCGCTCAGTGAATCCACTTGCGTGATCCTCTTACATTTCCAAGCAAGGTTAGCTCTTTCAAAAGATGATTCTCAACAATGTGTTTACCAGCGTGTTGTGTCCCAAATTTAGTAGGTAAAGGAGCACACAACGAATGCGGCAGTAAGTTTATTGTAAACAGCAAACATGTAGCCGGTACACAAACCGGGGAACAAGTAGAAACGATCAGCGTGTATGAAAGCAGGCAGAGTCCGGCTAACACGTAGAGGTACATACGAATGCCGTCAAGCCAGCATTCAAAAAGTCAGTCAATCGATCAACCGATCGATCGATCAATCAGTTTGACCACAGGCATGTATGAACACAAAGCCCTAACACTGCAATAGGCGCCAGTCGAGAANAGTCGAGAAACGGTAAATCATTTCACATCATTAGTATTAGTGCACTGTCATATCAGTTTCCCTGTTCATATCTTGTGTTTGGAGAGTGTTTTAATTCAACTTTTGCTAGTTCACTTAGTTGGTTTCGCATATGCTGATCACTGGTACGCGCTGGAGAACTGCAGATTTATGGCTAGGGGATTCCTTGTAGTAACCAACAAAAAATGCCTTTGAACACGCACAAGCAAGTTGAGCATTCGTTTCGCTAATAGACAGACATTCAAACAGTCAGACGAAGAATTGTGTGTAGAACTGCTCTCACCAGGAGCTGAAACCAGTTTTTGTATCATCCTGAGTAACTGAAGCTCTCTTGACACCGCTGCTCATCTGACGGAAATGATTGTGTTTTGTCACCTCCGCCCGGGAAAACCTCGCATCCGGTAACGTCTGGAGGAGAAGTGCTACAAAATCCCCCCTACCCTGAGTAAATAAGTCCCTGAAGAAAATAAATGTGAGAAACTTGCGCTCCTTATTCACGGTACCCCCACAGGATAAAGACTGTTCAAAACTCAATCAAAATTCTGTAGACCGACGTGAATTCGTTAATTCAAACTGCGAAACCAAAGATCCCATGAGTAAAACAGCCAAAAGGTTCGCTCGATGACATAAGAATACCCACTTCACAAGTACTGATGATTTCACCTCGGCTGGTGATGAAACGTTTGCAAACAATTTGCCAGACTCGGTGGACAGGCGAAATGGAATAATAATATCCGACTACAAGCACCGATAATGACAACGCCACAGGATAGCTCGATAATTCCACCAACTTAAAGTATGCATACAGGATACGTCAATCAAAGGTGGTTTATCAGTGGTTTCTTCGATAACTATAAAAACGCATACAAAACGTTACCATAGAAGAAAACTATATTCGAAAATCTATTGGTACGGTCTATACCAGTTGAGTCTCAAGGGATAGAGAGGAAAATTGTTAGGCAATGATGCTTTGGCGCCTCCATGCTTACTCGTGCTGCAGGTGGAGACAAGCGAACTAAGCTCTCGACAATAATTGTGACACGGACATTTGGTGATCGGCGTTGTCCATTCCGCCGCCTTACCTTGGTGGTAGCTGAGGCGTATATTCTCCTGTAAATCATTGTAGACAGAAGGTATAAGTTGAACGTTTAGAGAGTGAACATTTAGCATACTTGACTCGCATCTTAAACGAATAAAGCGGATACAGGAAATACAAGCCAAAGATGTTAGGAAAAAATATATTGAAGAAGACAGGGAATAAATCGTATACAAATGCTGAACACTGAATTTGAGTGATTGGATTATAATGAGCAGCTTAAGATGGAAACAGAAAGGTGGACTTATAACACAACTGTCTTATGATAAACCAAGGAACTATTATTGCCACCATATTTCCATTTTATTGTTTCCAGTCCATTATTTTCATGCAAACTAGGTGTTGCGTCATCCCAGTTATTAGATCCTATTGCCACAACTACTTATGTTCCACTAACAAATTCTGAAAGATAAATCTATTTATTTATTATTCCTGTTCAATTTCGTCGTAGAGTAAATATTGGAGAACGTACTTACTGGTATCCAAAATGTTGGTACTGAATGGACAGTTGGAGAAAAGCTGTGTAATTTAGAGTACGTATTGTGATCCAGATATACATGGCACAATTCTAATTACGAATATTGAAGCTTGCTGTTACCAAATCTCCGGGTTTTTTTCATTGGTGTCCGCAGTTCGGGTTGGAGCCAATCTAGTCCTAAGTGTTACAGTACGGCTTCTCGTATTCCTACATTCAATACTATTCCGATTACCACAGTACGCTGAGGATACCGTTTGCCTGTTCAATTGTATGGAGGATGCATAAAGCGCTCTCAACAAACTTTCAAGTTCTAAAACTCCTTTCGGCTTTGCACCTTCAGTGATGCTACAAGACTGGGTGTCGTCTACTCCAGTGCTGATGCTTAATGGTCAAGAATTGGCTATAGTGGAATGTTTCACTTACTCAGAGAGCTACGCCACAAATATTGACGGCATAGTCAATGAAGTAACCATCTGCATTTCTAAGTCTCAAGCAGCTTCCGCAGGACTGGAAAACCTTTGTTGAAGACACTATGTTTCTTTGAAACTGAAAGGTCCTGTATACTGCGCCAGTGTGCGTTCAGCTCTGCTCCATGGTTGCGAGACCGTAAATTTCCGCGTGTAAGATCTTCGTCGTCTAGACGTCTTCGAGTGCTGATGCGTGGTGATCCAGACCTACGTGATAACGCCTACCCTGGAGCGGCGCGTTACAGTTCTGGACATTTGCGATCAATCAAATTTGAAAGATGACGTCAATGACACGCGCATAGCTTCTGACTACACGTCATTGGTGGATTGTGCCAGCCAATCTGAGGCAGTGCAGACAGAAGCAGAATTATGCAGGCAGTATTGAAATCCGATTGGTGCACGCCTAGATAACCAATAATCTTTTGTACATTGTATTTAATCGCCTTCGTTACTTCCAATAGACTGCTAAGTACTGCTATTCCTGTGGCCTTTTCCTCGCGTCCCGTCCACGACGGATATTGCGAACTCGTACTATTCCGGCTCAGTGATTCCGTAATTCAGTCCGTGACAGCGAATCCTTGATTCGTGTCCGGTGATTCCTATTGCGTGGATTGCATTCCGAATTCCTTGCGTACTACTACTATTACTACTAACACAAGGATTACACGATGTTTTCGTAGTTTTACGCGGGTGGAATGAAGCTAGCGTGTAAGCAACTCTGAGGTAAGGTGTTAGGTATCTGCTAATGATTTGATGGACATTTCGTTGTCTCATCAAATTCAGAATTTCCAGCCTCGCTGGTTAGGACACGTATTGCGCATGCCCATCCATCGTCTACCGCACCTCGCCTTATTCGCAGTTGCGGCTCCAGGTTAGAAGAAAGTGCGTGGAGGTGAACGGATGATGTGGATACGAGGGATGAAGAAATACACGGAGCAATTAGGTAGAATCGGTGTCTCCTGTCTTCCAGTTTGGGATCCGTAACACTTCAATTGGCTGGTTGGAGACACTGAAGGCTATGGCGATTATCCGACAGCAATGGCGTTCTTACTGTCATTCCTTTTCAGGTCTGAATGCTTGAAAAATTATGTATGCAGAGTTCCACTGAGCACATTGTGTATTGACCGAAGAGGTTCACTATCTTTGCCTCTCTCCATTTATGCTCAATCCCTCTCCATCTTGTGCCTTATCACTTGATTTGCGTACATTTTGAGCTGGGCAACGAGCAGGGAAGTGTGCTTCATAGCATCTTGCTATTCGATGATGATGATATCTCTATGAAGGGAAAATTGATTACAATGAAAAAAATTCATCAAATACTAGTAATGATAAATAATTTGTTTTCGCCTTAGAGGATCATCTGGTATAGTACGAACAGATTATTAGGAAATGAACATATGTGGACTGATGAGAGCAACTTCAACCCACATTTTTCACGAAATGTAGGTCATGCACGGTGTCGAATACCAGTGATGCGTAACTGAGTGAATAGTCTTTGTCAACGCAGGTTTTAATTAATATGCAACAGCCACTGTTATGCTTTTGTGTCTCTGAACGCCCAAAATTAGGCAAAAGTGTGAATGGGATCCAGAACGGTTGCCTGGGCTGTTATTATCTAGCGACATGGCTTCTGTCGGCTACAGAGCGATTGGGATTCCATTGAGGTTAGGTTTTTCTTGAACCTTATAAATTTGGGGGAACGAATGCAATCTCCGCAGGTATCAGATTGTTGCCATTGGCATTGTGGACTGAGTGTATTAATCAGCTTGAAAATGATAGAAACATATTATTTCTTTTAGCCGGTCAAGAGGTTCGAATTTGATCTTACTACTCAGGTGAAATACTGTCAATTCTTTCACTGTATCCTTGTGCCATTCTTAAGTATCTTGTCAAGTGTGCCTTTCAGTGGCAGAAATATGTAACCGATTGCATTTGTTTCAAAGGAATCTGTTTTATTCCAAAGAATCTCGGTCTCAATGGCATTTGCTCATTGGGTTATTGAAGGCTCAGATTGAATCCATCGCTGCAATGAATCATGTCCACATTCGCGCCTGAGCACGTTGACCAATTTATCGGTGTATCTTGGTGTGATTTGCTTCCTTACCTGACTGGCAGGGGTCAATTAACGCCGGGTTCGATCATTCCTATCAGTGACATACACTCAATTAACGATCGGGAACGTAGCGTTCGCGGATGGGGCTGGGTTGGGGGTGGGTGTTTGTTTACGGAGAATTAAGTTCATTGAGGAGAGACGGGGTTTAGACAGATCCGGTCCAATAGGGTGACATTTTAGGACCGAAATAGCAATAATCTTTTGAGGTTTCTAGTGGAATGCGATTCGTTGGATTCAATTGAAGTGACAAACGGATTCGCTTAACTTTAAAAAGATTTAGTCCATCGAAAAGGATTACTGGTTTTACTTCGGTGGTCCGTTGTGCGGTACTTACCACAACTGGGGTTGATTCCCCATCTTATAATGAGGGTTATGATGATAACAACAAAACGAAAAATGCCGCTAAACAAGGTTTTCCAAGGTATTGTCATACACTGACTAAATGAATAATGGTTTGTATTTATTTTCCCACTCATTTGTCTGTTATCTGTGTGAAATCAAACATCTTAAGACCGCTTTATTTAAAATTCATTTTATTTACACCATAGCTGTTTTCGCCTACCATGACGGAACGAAGTACGAACTGATATTCGATTATGATCGAAGACAAGTTTTACCATTTGTAAAGTATTGGGTGTTACTCGTCGTAAGATACATAATTGTTAGTTATGAAATGTGCCTTCAGAAGCGGTGAGGACATTTGTGTAAGTGTGTACGTGTTCACATAGGTGGTAAAAACAGCAAAGCGGAAGTCAGAAGTCTCGGGTCGCTACCTGCAAAAGTCCCTTCAACCGTTAGCCCGCCGTTCTTGGTATATTTATCCGAGGGGACTATCAGGTCAAGGTTGTAGCTATGAACACACGGGGACGATCATCATCACTGGTTCCAATGCGGGTTTTAGGGCAAGTTGAACGGTTGTTAACTAGTAATTGTCTGAAAAGCGTAAGCAGATAATATGCCCAGACACATTCTTAACTGGAAACCTACAGATGAACCAAACCTTGTTCAAATCTGTCACTGAAACCGTGGATCAGTAAATAGGTATGCAGGTTTTCCGTGAAACTATACTGTAAACCTATCACTCTCATCCTTCTAGTTGGAATGCGTTTCGTTATCTCGTTTAGCAAAACTGTATCATGCAAAATAAATATACCACGTTTGATCAGATATCGAAACAAATCTTTAAAGAATATACTTATGATTATAAGCAGCATGCAGTGGAAAGTAGACAGATGATTATGTGTCATTAAAGCCTTTCCATTTCCAATCCAAACTTGACGGCTAAGGTAAAAAAAAGCCAAAATCTTTCATAGTACCCTGAAACTATTGTGCATTCGAGCATTCTGAAATCTGCGAAACCCATCCCTAGTGTATTCGTGCACATGACTGCTACACGTAAAGCTTGCTTGAATCACCTTCCACCTCACAATCGCTTGCATGTGATTTCTCACTCTGCTTAGCTTGTGCACATCAAATCAATAGAAATCGAATTTTCCTGCATTCTGTCAGATCAAATCTGCACGCGTGACTCTTTCTACTTGAAGTATAAATCTTCAAGGGAGGAAGGGCTTCTGTACTATCAAGTGTGATCAGTCAGAATGTCCTGTCAATCATTCAATACGAAAATAGATTTCTTTTTTATTTACTGAATATATACAGCCAACATTCAGAAAGGGGGCTGTGGCTATACAAGGACTGCTCGGGGAGACGTGCGGTGGTGGAGCGGTTCAAACTCGGGGCTTCCAGGTCACACGTTGGTGAACTAGCAACTAGTCCACCATCGCCCCAAGGAATGAAGGCGGTTGATTGTGATGGTTGCAGATTCATGCTAGAATGGTTCTGTCACCCCGAGGGTTGAAAATGGTGCACATGGTTATTTCTCTCGTCATCGGACAGCCACTAAAACTCTGCAACTGGTTTTTCGACAACACGTGGGTATCTGTATACACAAATCACACTTTAGAAGGCTATGATTAAATGAAATTGCATGATCATCACTGTCATCACGAATCGCCCATGGTCTGATTGGCTTTTTGTAGGTTGTGGATTTTGTTCCTTGAACATTCGGGTTATTCACACATTTCACATGCATCCTGTGCGCGACAGAAATCACCGTAGATAACGAAAAGTATTCAAAAACGTTTGTATCCATTTTTGCGACTTATTAGCCGTGCTTACGTTGCCGAACCGTAATAAAAAACACACTCAGTAGACAAACTCTGGTAATCATTTGCTCCAAGTGATGATCTGCCTTACCGTGTCTCTTGGGTACTGGTTATGGCTTTAATTGCGAATGTACGTGGTTTGACTGCCGGTAAGCACACACACACAGTATATCTGAGTCCACAGACGAAGAAAAACGATGTTCACCGTTCTTTGTTGATCACAACACAAGAAAATCAGTCGCTTGAAAGCAGTTTTTAGAATAACGTGATCCAGGACCGATTTCCTGCGCGTTTACACCTGAATAGCTTTGCATGGTAGGAAGATAACAGAATTTACACGAATGACCGATTAGCACTGATATTAGACTGCGCATTTGCGTAAAATGCGGTGGTGACCAAATCACGGCTTATTTGTCTGGCCCTTCATTCTGGTTTCACAGACTGGGTTAGTAATTTCGAATGACTGCCTATTCAAATAATTTGGTGTTTCAAAACCTTTTCAGGATAGGAAATGATTGGGCAACATTGACAGGGTTATTTCATTTTATACCTTTTCAATTGAAATGAATCAGTTGTAACTTCAAGTGGATCCAACCAATCGCATTCCACCGGGAACCGCAGAAGATTACTGATATCTCGGCCGTTAAACGTCACCGACTGGATCCAGTCTGTGTAAAACCCAGCCAGTCCGAATGGACTAATTTCTCTGTAATCAAACAAAAGTACTTTTGTGAGTGAGTTTGAGTGAGGATGAACGTTTCGCTGGGATGAGGTGGGCTTTTCTTTACTGAGATGATGGAATAATTAGTGCCAATAATTAGGAGGGGCCGTTTCTTTTAGCCAGTGTTGACATAATCGCATTCATTTTCAATCTCACTAAACGGGATGATTTGCCGCAGTCATATATCCCATATACCAAATCAATCTATCCACATCGCAATTTATAAACCAAGAGCGAACGTCTGGGGTAAGTTGTGATACGTTTCTGCGAGACAACAAATATAACAGTTTTATTTGCTCAACCGTCTGGATGATTTCGTGCAATGAGATTTTCGTGAAGGGAGAGAGAGATAACATCTCTAATGAATATTTCCTTTTTCGTACGTGTCTATTGTTATTCTGTGTTCAATTTCATACGTGCGCCGGAACCGAATCAACAGTTCGGTTGGCGATATTTATAATAAATGGGGTGGCAAACTTGAACTATAGACAGAGCAGACCTTTGCTGAATGTCTATCAGTGCTGAGTGTATTGCCGAATAATCGGTTTGAGCGCGTCATCAGTTGTGTTTAGGAATTCAATAATTTTGATTCACATTTTTGTTAACACTTCGTGCAACATTTTTATTCATTTGGAACTAAAACTGACATCCAATTATTATTTGTTCCAAATTATTGCGAGATACAATATGATTGTCGAGCGGCATTCCGAGGGCACACTGACCAGAAATGAGAAGTCTGCAGGATGATGCCGGGAACAGGGAGGATAGAAACCCACAAATTTCTCCCAAAAGCTTGTCTTGGACTATATAGTGTGCATGCAAAAAGTGAAAAAAATCAACGGAATCAGTCTATGGATGCGTGAATCATACACTTTTCATATGGTTTTAAAATTGCATATTATCAGTTCAGTTAGGAGACAAGTAGTCCAAATGTGCATGTGCGTCAGCCATGAGATTTGATTTACATGGAAACTATAATATTATATAATAAACAACAGTAGAATATACCATTTGCGACAAATGGCCTGATGGTAACATCAGCAGGTTATCACCCCGGGGGGGGGGGGGGTTCGAATTCCACCACCACCTGAGCGGCAACACTTTGATTGGCCGGTTCCCCCTCCTCGAAAACTATCTCTGTACAATAAATGAAAAAGAAGTAAAGATAAAAGAAGAGAATGATGAATGTCTGTGGAACAATCGTGTAGCTTACCAGACTGAATATGAAATTGCTAGTTTGAGTCCATTATTGATGACAAGAGAATTGCGATAAAGGAAATTTCGGTTTGTACATGTAATATGGTACAATCAGCTTGTTGATGGAAAAAATGGTCATAAGTTGAACCAAAAAAGGAGCAAGGTAATAGAAATGAACTGTTATTATGAATGTGGCTAATCAAAGTGTTTGAACGGGGTTGGAAATGTATACGATTTTAGAATTCTGTTGCAAACAAACGCTACGAGAGGTACAATCTATTTGTGAATTTTGTAGGTGCCGAGGATAAAGTTGAGCCTGTTACACAAGAATTATAGACCGAAGATTGATGATTTTGAAACAAAAGGCTGAAGTGCATTATAGTTTGACGGTCTGTGTACAATACGTTATGACATTCTAATTTGGGAAAAGAAGCTCTAGAGTGTTATGCCATTTCATATAGTATTACGAAGAGTTGCTTATGGCTATGTGGATTAGTACCTCATTTCTTGCTTGGGTTATTATTATTCAAAAATGAACGTTATTTGTGCCGAAAAGCAGAGGGGAAAAAGAGCAGAGTTCTTAAAATGAAGTAATTTTGTTCGAAATCGATAGGGGTGTAAAATCATTTGGAATGGCAATTTCCCAAAATCGTTACAAAACAAACCTAGTTCGTGAATGTTGAACCCATTGTGACTTATTGTCGTTCATTCATACTTCCTAATTCACTCAACCAAATCTGATGGTCTCGGTTATTTTTATTCCCTGAAATACGTGCATTTCATTGTAAATGTCTCATTTCTCGTTCGCTTTTGAGCCTTGAGAAGGAGTGATTTTCTGTTTACAAATATGGCATGGTAGAAACGAGAAGCATTATGAGGTCGACAATGGAACAGATATGTTGGTATTCTACATCTGGTAAAAAGTACTATTTCACTGCAGTGATGCAGATATCCTAAGAAAATGAGATATGATATGACTGAGGAACAGAAAGTCGCGTGGATCAGATGGAACGCCCCAGAAGCTTTGCGAAGTGATTTAATAACGATTTCAGGTAAATTTCCTTTTTTTTGGAAGTTCAAGTGGTCGCGAGCAGGTTAAAGTAACCGAGATAAAATTACTGTGCACATTAGGTTAGCTCAGATGTGTACTTGAGTTAAGACAAAGTGGAGGAGTTTCTTGTCAAGAAGAAAGATAACCATCTTCATCAGTTGCATTTGGTGTTAACAATGACTTGGCCGGAAATTGAATTGCCTTGAGAGTATGTGGTACAGACTGTTGTGATCTGTTAATAAGAGAGTAAGACTCGGATAAATGAAACCTGTGTGGAAAGGAAGCTTTCGTTCATTGCTAAAAGGGTCTTGGTATTGGCTGCCCTGAATGGCGAAGATGATGGGAATCATATTTTTATACGTCATGCATTCGAACTCAGCCCACCAGAAGGGTCTGGTAAAAAACAGGTTAGTTGAAGGAAAGCAAATTTGCAAGTTCACGAAAAGCTTGAAGGGGTGAGGACACACGATGCTATTTGTGAACGCCTGAGCTGACCGAGATGTGTTAGTTTGTCCGATGAGCTGTGTTTTACTCTGAAATTCTCGAATTCCAATGGTTGTATTTTATTATGGATTAAACCTTTTTCCCACGAATAGAACGAGCAGTTAGGTAAATAATTTTCAAAGTGATAGAGATAAAGAGGGAAAACACAAGGGATCATCGTAATTATTTTGATTGGCACACTTTGTAATGCATTCCGAAAACTCAGTATTTACTTTAATTTGTTCGACAGCAGAAGATTAGCTCAGAATTCCAAGGGAGTAGTTAAAATAACAGTTGAATGGGAGTGGTATCTGTCAGGCGAAGAATGATGAATATGTATCAGGTGCGATAGGCATAGGTACCCTCCCCCTGTCAGCTCCTCTGTTCGTGCTCCTGCTCTCACGCAAAAAGCATTGAGGAGGAAATTTAGCTCATTGTCATCAGTAGTAAGACGGATTGATATCGAGTAATAGGATTTTTTCTGTGAATTAGTTTCATACTCAGTCACACGCAATTTTCAAAGATGGACTCTCGATCTGTCTCTCTCTCTCTGCGTTGTGATTCCCGTAAATTGAAAGAAGATTTATGCCACACCGGTTGCAGGATCACGCACCTCATTCACTTTCGAGGATTATGCACATGATGCGGAATGAGGAGGATGCTGCACATCAATTCCACGAACAATAATGTTTTTGATACGGGATTAGGTGATTCAAGCTTGTTTATGGGATTGTATATGAAACGCTTCTCTGCATCACGAATGGATCACCAACTGTTGCAACATTTATATGCGTCGAAATTCATCAAACTCGTGAAACACTCCCAACTTAACTCCCCATCGCAATTTTGCTCGATTATTTTGTGTCGTTGGTTCCATTGACGCCACCATTATTGTCACAGTGACGTTTCAAGCAACGCAAGGATGAAAACGCATTGTGCAATGCAGCATAATAACTCATTTTTTAGTCAGTGACAAATTTTCCAAGGAAATATTTCCACTGGCTTATCTACGTTTTGAAAAGTACTTGAACTGTTGCATTTGTTACATGTGCATACGAATAAATGATAATCTGATGAGATATTTATATCGACATCGGGGAACAGTTGATGTGCGTTTGACGGAGTTTTGGTTTCCCACTTTTCGGAAGAACCTGAGTAATTTTGGATGTCAGCCGAGATCAGTACATGTGAAACTGAATTTAAAATCCAAACACACGGCGTCAGGCATTTATTTCACCAAAAGTATTCAAATCGTATCGATTGTTTTTTGTGATCGGTCTATCCAAATGGCTAATATCTGGAGGTTTACCAGCTGGACACCAAATGCAGACAGGGCATAAGTGGACATATGTTTTCCAAAGATGACCATTCAAAATAAGTAAATATCCATATCTGCTGGGAGGTGAATACCGTGCACCTTTTCGATGGGCGCCTGTTACCCTGAATAAGGCAAAATTTGTGGCATACGTGGAGCAGGGTTTTGGACACCTACCCGATTGTAATGAATTCAGTACACCATAACTTTCCAGGAACTTGCTGTTCGTCGCTTTATATGCGATTTTTGCCACACGATGATTTTAGATCATAATATTTGTTGTTTTATGACAGACAATCCCTGGAAAATTCCAAAATCGGGGTTGTCCCAACGCGCCAAACGGTCCCGATTTGGATGTAACTAACAACGTTTTTATCTTGAATTGAAACCTCAACAATGATCGTTTTATTTCAGGTACGGTTTGCACTAGAGACCATTGAAAAATGCTATCTGGATAGACTCCGTTACACACAGTCAGCCAGCAGTACTCCGTGAGAAAATAGAAGAATGGGTGGGATATTGAGAAAAATAAAGTGAAAATTTAAATATCATGTTCAGCACTTGACTCACAATTGCCTGTGAGTAGTGGTGTGGGATAATTGTTTTTTATTGATCTCAGCTGACCATCCTTCGGACTTCACCTCGAAAGCACTATACTCGAGCTTCGCTCCTATTGGCGCTCATCAGTAGCGCATATCCTCCGTCCCATCCGGGATTTGAACTCCGGACCCATCGCATGGAAGGCGTGTGCGGTACCATTGTGCCAACCCGCACATACCACAGTTGAACCAAATTGCCAATTCATGTTTGTTCAGCTGTCGTCTTCAGTGATAGTCAGTTTGTTTGGCCTGAAAGCGATTAAGTATCCATATTCTTGTCTGGTATATGGATGACCCAATTAACAAGAGACACTGCACAGAAGCCGGACAAAGCTTCTATATTTGTGATGATTGTTTGAAAAATACAGAAATTCAAGGTTGTTTAAAAAGATCACTAAAACGTTAACTCCGAACAAAACTTGGATTCTATTGAACAGTCTAATGAATGTTACGTCCTGAATATCTGTGTAGCTTCCATTTGTTGTCAGTTTGAAAATAGTATAATCGCAAAGAAGAAGACAACATGGGTGGTTCAGTTTTGCTTTTCCTAAGGCGAATGTTCGCATTTCTGTATTTTTCAGGCGAGATTTGTATATCTGTATGCTCGATGAAAAAAATGCAAGGACATAAATTTGTTCATTTGCTACGTTACAGATACCCTCACGCTCATCGCATACCCCCAAGCGTTCTTTCATTCATCCCACCTTGCTGGAATGCGGTTGAAATATTTTGATTTGCGAACCCAGATGCGCGAATCAAAACACGTGTATAACCAGTGTACCCTTAAATCTGATGTCCTGACTGTCAACTACGCAGCTCAACGGTTGAACGCTTTCTTCATCAGTAGTGAGGAAAGCAGTGCACGTGTTCTTGAAGAGTCCAAGCAGCCATGAACATGCAATTTAATTTCACGAAATTCAATTCGTATATAAATAATATAGAACTCTTTGGCTGATATGGTTGTCTGCAGTTCGTACATTTATTTTTGTTTTCCATTCAATAAATCACCGTGTTTATTCCGAATGTTTTTGATGGTTTGACTGTAACGCAACTCAACAGAACCATGTCATGTTCTCTGCTTCCATTCTCTGTGTTTGATGCTTTTATTACTTTTGAACATGGGAATTGAGTGAAAAAACATACCATCGGTTTAAAGGATTATTGTTAAATTTCAATAGATTTGCTTGCAACTGCCGCGGAGTTCGTCTAATAGAGATTTAAAAGAGCAGATCATTTATCGTTTCGACATTCCCATTCGGAAAGAAAGATTGAACAATCCCGTAACATGTATGAAATGACGAACGAGTGACGCGTTCATCAAATATATATCAGCATATATCGCAAACCTAAAAGAGTATGCGAAAGACAAGTAGGTCACACGGTTCGATCAGAGGCTAAAAACCACTCTGATGGTAGGCGGGATATCACACAGATCAAGTGAACCTGAACGATAGATGATGAAAACTCGACATTTTCTAAAATGACCGTAAAATTTCTTAGGTTGAAAAGCACTTTTTCTGATAAACATTTTTGCTAATTATTTGTGGTTTATTCTTTCAAAAACCAACAACTATCCTGCAGTTTATCATGTTTTAAAATAAATTATGAGCATTCAAGGGAAACCAATAAAACCCTGCATATTAGGTCATACGAAATTGAACAAATGTACTAAGCATATGAAATATAATACAAAAAAGTGTATTACTAAAGTAAAATTCAAACATATTACCGAAGGAAGAACACAGAGCGCGTAAGATAAAACATTAGATTCGATTATGACAAGTCAGATGTGTATTCATTTATTGTTACAGGAGGATCGATTTTTAATAATAATAATGCGGAATTCCAAAATGTATTTCATGTGTGAAACAAAATAATCGGCTTCCAACACGATTTGTGCTGCTCAGAATATTCACGACAGTAATTGATTCTCGGTTCATTTTCAAGATGCGTTATCTTTGCATTCCAACGCTTGATCCTGGGTTAATGTCAATATAGCTCAAGACAAACCTGTGACTTTGTTATTTATTGTAACATAAATAATTTCCTAATGTTTGGATTTTTTAATATTAGGCCTCATTCAATTGCCTTTTCGATAGAAGTTCATATTTCTTTTCATCTTTAGAAATATATTGAATCAGTACAATGCATCCACACGTCTATGCCAAGAAAGTACTGCTCGTCAACAAATCTGGAAATGAGTTAAGAATTTCACATTTTGTTTCGGTCGTAAAGCTTCAATCTTTGTCAAACCAAGACGCCCTCAAGAGCATATATCCATCCATCAGAGATAACTCCCACAATGGATAACCTAACAGTCAAAGGCAAATACTCGTAAACCATCGATCGACGGCAAAGCACGCTGGGGCATATATATAAGTAAGTTATTCATGGCTTATGATGACATAATCCGCTTAAATGACCCATGCAGGATAAGTTGATACAAAGTTTCACCATCTGTGACAGGTATTTATCTCAGTGATAGTAGAAGCCGATTAGAATAATCCCTCTCTGAAGATGTAACTGCTCAGGATTTCATGCCACTTTGTCCTACTTAATCACAAATTAATCAATAAGTAATATATACATTTTGTAGCCTTTCACCAGTAGTATTGAAAATATATTTTGAAATAACCATCAATAAGTACAAGCTTTGTCACAGGACGATTTTTCTCCATTATCGCTCTTTTCCCAAGTAAGTGCATGTTGGGTGGATTCATTGATAATATACGGTCCCGAATGCAGAACAAACTCAATATAACACATGACGAACAACAGATTTCGAATTGTTCATATCCTGCCTGTAAAGATCATATAATAGTGTATTGCAGATGCGGATATACTTTCACGCTCGATTCGAAGGTTATTCTGGATGAAGAGAGTAAAGTAGGTAATCTCCGCATAAAATGTGCATGTGTCTGTATTAGGGTGAAATAGACTGTGATTCCATAGCAGGTATTGTTGTTGATGTTGATAATTGATTTGGGACCAGGGTAGGTGAAGAACTTGAATTAGTGGGTGAAACGTTATACACCTATTACCTCACCGCGGGCTGGTCTGTGCAGGCAGGATTATGAACCGTAGGAAAACAGTCGTTCGCCTTCTGAATTATGCTGTAAGTTAGGTACAGCTTTCAAATAAAAATGGTGATCGTTACGACTGAAAAGAACTATATGACCATTACTGTTTCATGTACCGGTGACCATTTATCGAACAATCTCACAGGGTAACAACGAAATGTTGATCGATTTCACTAACATTGTCCAACTGAGCTACCACTCAAGAACATAAATTTGTTAGTCCCAGGGAATATGGAGATCATTCGCGGTCTTCGTTCCACTTTTGTGGCTGTGACTTCGGTCGAAATGGTTTGAAATTAGCCGCCCGGGACAAGAGTATCATCCACGTTGGGTGCGGCGAACGAGAAACGCTGTCCACCGTGATTACTAGTAAACGCATAGACCCCACCTGATTATCTGAGGTTAACGGTCAGGTGTATTCGCGTTGAGAGAGGTGCTCTGGGATGAAATTTCACACGCCGTAAAGAAACAAAAATATTAGATGATTTGAAACAGAGCGTTGCCATAAACCATGCACTGAACATGACACACAGGGAGTTAAACACAAATGTACAGTATGTAGGAAAATGATTCATTTAACTAATAATATTTATGAAGGCCATCTGTAAGGTAATAAATCCACTGTTCGAAGTAAACACGTAAGGGGATATTTAATGGTGCCTCAATTACTGAACATACGATTGTAATCACAAAATAAACCTACTTTAAAGTGTTTGTATACATGATTGAAAGGATTTTGATAAACAAGGGAAGTTTGCCAATTCTCCTCTCACACCGTCTTCTGACTTCTCTCGCGGAAGGAAATGCGAAGGGAATTATTTCTTGATCACACGACCAGCATAACAAAACTGAAAATTTCGAAATATCCGAATACTAAATGTGATGCGTAGCACACAAGTGGTGAATGCATCCCAGTTTTTACGTTTATTTTCTCAAACCCTAGGTTTCAGCCTCTCATGTGAACTGTACCGGCATGATTGAACGAAACATCGACTCCAAAACTGTTCATATTATCCACCACCTTGGTCATTGTTACCAGTGGTGTATTGTTTAATTCGATTCTTTTTATATTTTCCTGAGCTCAATATTCAAATTTCGGATTCTGTTCGACTGTCTCATCAACAACATGCAGCCGGAATTTCCTACGTTTCACGGGTTCTTAGTATTTTTCAGCTTGGATTGCGCGCTCCCTCTTCCTCTTGAAACCTTGGGACATACAAGCGTAGAGTCACAAGTTTGTGTTAACGCACGAGCAATCTCTCAATCACGTCGTACAGCGTAACTCCAGCTTACCCGTGTGTTATAGGAAACACTGCGTATAACGCCAAAAAATACAACATTACCCCCCCCCCTCCAAGGGAACACATCATCCGAAGGATTGAAGTTGACTCAGGTCGAGTTTGTGTGTGACGTTACTGACATTACTAATTCTCTGCATTTGATTTACAGTAATTTGTGACTACTGTGTGTGCGACAATTGATATTAATTGACATGACTGAGTATCCTTTGGACTTCACCTTCACGTACAATTCACAGTTCATCGATTCAACCATACACTTGGAGGCAGTAGACTCGAGTTTCACTCCTATCGGAGCTCATCAATAGTGCATATCCTCCGTCCCATCCGGGATTTTAACTCCAGAACCATCTCATGGAAGCATGTGCGTTACCACTGTACCAACCAGCTCATGCCATGGCCGGACCATATTGCCAATATATGTTTGTTCACGTGTCGTCTTCAGTGATAGTCAATCACAGCAGTAACACACGCCATCAATGCATTGGGTGCAGAGTTTAAAAGCCAGAGGGGACGGTGGATATGCACTACTGGTGAACTCCGATAAGAGCGAGGCTCGAGTCTAGTGCTTTTGAATGTATGGCTGAATGGATGAACTGAGGATTGTACTTAAAAATGAAGTTCGAAGAACAGTCGGTCAAATCAATCAGGTACTAGTTATATTCAAGTAGCGGACCTTATAAATGCGAAGGGCATACCACTGTGCAATGAACAATAACAGAATTTCAAAACGGTCAAAATGTTTTTTTTTTGACAATACATAACAAATTAGATGTTTGTATAGTAAAAAACAAAAAAGCGGCTAATTAGGCAGTATTTTTTTAACGTTTTGTACACCAAACCTTTATATGTTCACAAACATATAAAATATACTTTTTTGAATCCATTGTTAAAGTATTGTATCAAAAAACATGAATTGGTAATGTTTATTCTCATCAGCCACGACAGAGTAAACTATATCAAACATTTAATGGAGGGTAATAATTTGATTTAGCTAAGACGAAAGGTAAACCCATCGGTAAATGGCAGTAAACAGACAGACACGGCGGCAGGCGGGAACATATTTTTTCAAAATTGTGTTACGCACACACATTCTAACTCGCTTATGTTTGCCCTGAGTCGCGTGAGGTCCGTTTACCACCTCTGGTTGTTTCTGTATGTCAACAAAAAGAGGGGTAATTTTCACAGATACATCACACTTCATAGGAAAACAAGAAGGGAACCTGACTAATCACACAGATCCTGGCCGGTAAACGAGACTAACTTGGATGCATCTGAAATGTGCCTGTTGATTCACATGATTCGCAGAAAATCGATCAGCCGGCTCTGCTGGAATCAGTGTGTGTTTGTGCGGATTGTACAGGCTTCTTTTTGCACCCCAACAAAATACATCCTCGAATACGGTTGCATTGATGGAGGCATATCATTTAACCTCAATCATATTATGTAAATGTTCAATAATGATCAAAGTTTGTTATATTGTCAATATAAATAATGCTTATATAATACTGACCTAAAGTCTGCCATTATTACTACACTAATAAGAGAGAATAACTTAATTCCTATATGTCACGTGCACAGTGTTTCACCGTTATTACACATATGAACTACAACTGACTGCAAATGCAATGTTAAGTTTAGTTTCTGGAGAAAATATGACCGTCAGCTACAGATTTCAAGGGGTTGTATTCAGCTAAAGGAACCGAGCTGCGGCTAATCCCTTATCGAGCGATGTACGCTGTTCCATCTATCTGGCGTCATGCTAACGAAAATCGATGTGTATCAGCTCCTCTGTGATATAAGTTCGACCATAATTGGGTTACAAATCCGATGCACCAACCAAATGGGCTTCTTCATAGATAGATCCCAAACCATGCCTCAAATTCCACGAATCTTATACCACCCTAGTTGTTGGCTGCTGTTTGATGCGCATGGCTTTATTTCGTAATGAACACCTCGATGATGAACCAGTTGAGTCTACATTGCGAAGTATATCAAAACCCCATTCCATCACCCTCAATGCATCTCAAAAACCAAAAGGTAATTCGTCCAGTTCAGTGCAGCATGAATAATGTAGTTACCAGGCCTAATCTTTTCTCCATGGGTCGTATTAGTTACATAGATTTCTTGGATCCACCTGAGTTTTGAAAAAGCAATACTAGTTGTTTTTTCCTTTATATTTTATGCATTATGATAGAAGTGAATATCACGTTGGAGCAACTTCAAAACCTCTCCGTGTGGGGACTTATAAAACTGGAAAATATAGACAAGCATATCAGATTTCGAAGAATTAGACTATGTGTAGCTGAACTGATGAGCTGAATCGTTTGATAAACGCTTCTTGTGTAGTTTCAGCGATTTCGTCAGATTCACGGATCTGTTTTTTGATGATTTGACCAATTTATGTTGATTTTAGCGAAATAACGCAATTATTATCACTACAATAATATTGCTTCGATCAAATGTGATGATCAATTCATTCACCCGTAACCATGCGTTTATTCAACTACCTCAAACAAAAAGCATACAATTTGTAACTCATCATTTACACAGAATAGTTGATTACTCATAGCTTTCCCTCTAGGCTAATGCACCTGATTTAACTGCGTATGTATCATATCACGTAGTTTCTCCCGGTTTTCCTGTCATTGTTCATTCAATCTGAACTCGAACTAAGGAGAACGGATAATGAATATGAAAACGTCGTGGATTCATGTATTCTCTATATCCATCCACAAGCCCGAGCAAGGCGGTTTCAAAAGATCCGTACCAGGTGGTACTTGTAAACATTGCCATCTATGCCGCGACATCAAAATAGATACCGAGCTGGCAGCAATTTGTCACTGTCCGATTGTCTTTCGGTTGATCTCAAGCTGCCATCATCAATTCACTCCTGTTAAATAAAAGACACATGGGTCTGTGGGAATTCGGATTCCTTAAAACAGAAACAGATGATAAAACTGTACCCAAACCATGCTATTATCGTCACGGTATTGGCTGAAATAAGGACGGTAAATATGAATAAACAAAAGCCGTTTTTTATCCCATCACATCTATTGCGATTTTATTGGGACAAACTGTAGGTTGCACTGCACATACATTTCAGTTTGATTAGGCTCCCGTTACGGAAATACGATGCAGGAGAGTTATGGAAAATGTACCAGAACGAAAACACAGATGCATTGTTGACTGATAGTAGCCGCGTCACTGCGATTTATGTATGTTCAGCGAAGAGGGTATAGTGGGCGATACTTGCTACCGTTGGATGTGGAAAAACGTGTTTATAGATGAACATCGATTAGTATGAAGCAATAGAAAAAAATAAATGCCTCTGGAGGTGGTGCTTAGGAGGAGTGCTGCACATTTAACTGGATCTTATGAGGTATTATCAAAGTATGGTTTACATAATATGTCTTGGACTAATCCTATCCGCACCTGAACTGCCTTGGAAATTGTGAACAGATTTTTTATGAAGAAAATAGCACTAAAGGCGATGGATTAAACTTGGAAACGGCTGATACCGCACGACAGAGAAAACCATTCTTTACTATGTATATGAATACTAAAACCATTCGTATTTCTCCAAGTATTACAATTTGCTCTTTGATGAGACACGTAGCAGGGGAAATTGATTTACGAACAACTGTGGCGAAAAAGAATTAAACATATGGTTGCTTGAATCAATTTGTTGCCATTGGTTGGCGATTAAATTACCTAATTGTATTTTTACTCTCAGCTAAACACTATGATAGTTGGATTTGTTAAGAAAGATGGCCCTTCCATATCAGCTTATCGATTTATTTATTCGATTTGGATATGCAACAGGCAGATGTTTATTGTCAACCGAAGAGGAGAATGACACTGAAAATGAGACAATTTAGTCGAGTTTGACAAGCATAAAGTAATTATTTTAACAAAGTCATGGAAACATATATATTAAAGGCAAGTATTATAACTCTCGAGTTTAACAGTGCGCCTGTTGTGTCGCAAACCACCCGATGAAGATCCGAATGCCTATTTACAATGTTGAGGTATTTCTTATCAATTTCAATCTGTATATCGAACCGGGATTGTAAATTATACGAATGTTATATGGATGTCACTGTTACCATCTTAAAATCCCACATAAATTGTGTAAGAAGATTTTTCGGACAGCCTGTGTTTAGGAACACTTTCAAACACAGAATGTAGCATGAATTGAAATTTCATGGAGGTCGATAAATAGATAAACAACTGCAGCTTGCACGCCCTCAGAGAAACAAGGTTAAGGAGATCTTCTGTAGTTAAAGCACACTAAATTCCCAAGATCATAGCCCTCATGTAAGGATAAACATGCAAAAATGTCAAATGGACACGAGCATCGGTGTCCAGTTTGACCAGTCGTGTCTACCGAGAGTGATTTTTTGTGTGAAACACCACTGCGTCATTCGTAGCTGTCTATCGTTGAAATTATTTTGTATTAACTATGGTATTGAGTGTGTGAAGCTTAATTAGCAATGCACTTGTAGAATACCAGAGTGTTCCTGTTGAACCAGCAAACGCGAATGATGATTTATTTTGAACAGTTGTGGGAGATGTATGTTAGGGGAACCAAAACAATATCCGCACTGGTCTCGATGACCTCAAGAGACAGTTAATCTATTACAGGTGTATTTATATATATGTTTCGTATTTGAATGTTGGAGTCTATAACCGATGGAGGATTTCGGTATTAAAAATTGTAGGAGTTCCTGAAATCCGAATTTAGTTTGTCTAAGTTGGAGATTTGTTCTTCATAATAATGAAAAACCCTAAAAATTATGCTCTGAGACTCCTCATGCTACGCGTACCCTACACTTAAAATTTAAACGGAATATGTCCTATTCTTCCGTGTATATAGATATATTGAAAATTTTTGAGAAAACGGCTAATATAAAAAAACAATGATACTTGGTATCACGCACTCAGTTCCTTGGACGGTTATGCCTAAAAGATTGATGCGCATTGGTTGGGACGATAAGTTGATACCTATTCCGATAGAATAACGGCAGTATCGAAAGCGGAAATCATCTCAACAAACCGATATTTCAACAAAGTGTTTCGTGAAAATAAAGGAGAAAATCCTCCGATTACACCGAAAATTTGGCCCAATTAAGTTTTGTTCTACAAGTAGAAAGTATGTTAAATGTGAAGATTAGGCATGTTGTTTAACCATATTATGAAACGGATCTTATTAGGAATTACCTGATGTTATTACGCTTTGCAATGTGGACGACACATGTTGTGTAATAAGGTATTACATGGCACAGGGTAGTTCGAGTGTTCAGTTTCCATACTTTGGTATGCATCACATTCCGTAAACAGAGTGCGTTGATAATAATCTGCCTTGCTATCATATATTTCTTTCAATGCACTTGAAGAAAATGTGCAGATCTGCCCAATATTTTGAATTTTCCTTGACCATTGATAGTCAATTAGTCCGATAGATAGCAAGGTCCTGTTAGATATAACAATTCCAGATTGTCAAAGACACTACTGGTGAACACAAAATACATACGACAAAGGCTGATGACGTAGTGGGTACAGACGCGGGATGGACTAGGAGAAACCAGGATGGCACAAAGAAGAGAGTACATGAATTTTTGCTACTGTAACTAAACAAGTTATAAAAATACAAGATATGTGAAAAATGGGGAAGTACAAATACTGAATGAACGTTTGCCAAATGATCACACATCAGAGCGTAAAGAACAAGTTATGGGGTTTGGTCAACAGAAGTTTGATAAATGAAAAGAAAGAGAGGAGTAATAAACCAAAATTATGAATGAGCATAGGCAAACATACCCAAATGTGCGCTTGATCCTGCAGTTGCTGAAGACCATTACCGTATCGATTGCAGACCATGATTTCAAACCTCATCAAGTCCTTAAAAATGGATGGTACAATTGAGGTTAACCTAAAACTCTGATTCTTGTTGTGCTTAGACTTACTTCGTTGGTGTAGAAAGGTTTCCAACCAACTTATCAGGGAATAGTGCTAAAGCCATTACAGCTTCAGAAGGGCTTATGGCATCTGTGGGTTTGGCAACCGATATTAGGTACAATCTTGTGCTATCGTCTGAGACTGCACATAACTTGTATTAGTTTGGAAACGCCATCGGCCGATTACTCCTCAGGTGCTAAAGAAGATATAGCCAATCAAGCAAAGCAAGACCGTGGAACTATATTGGCTATAGTGAACGTGGTAGCCGTGCATTATATGACAGTTCAGAAGTCAAATGGAATAGACTCAGACAGATGGGCAAGCTGATTTAAATTTTTCGATGAATGATGTGTGCTGAGAATGAAGTAAAATTATGAACAGGGAATTCAGAATAATCCTAGACATTAAGTACTGCTGACGGTCTTGGGTGTTGATTTCAGTCTCTGTGAGTCCTTTAAGTCCCCACTATTAAAATGCATTTCTATACAATGGAAATATTTTTGGTGACCGATACAGTGCAGTGGACAGCTGTTACGTCCTGTTTGAACAGTACTCTTTGACAGTCATCAGCATCATCATCTTGTCGTAGTTGCTGATTCTTTGGAATCTTATGTCATGTAATTTACTGGAGAATGACAAATAACACGGGAATGAGGGAAGAGTTAGTGCTTTGTTTTATGCAGAATTAACCTGATTTACCTGTGATTTCACAGTTTTAAATTCGGACTGCAATGGTCGCAGTTCGGCCTTCTTATTCCCGAACACAATTAACTTGTATGATGCGAGACGATTTCAAGGCATCGAATTTGCTAGCACCATATACGCTATCGACAGAATAATCAAATGTATGTACTATTAACGCCTCTCATATGGAAAACTGCCGGACATGACTGGTCAAAAGAAATCTCCTCGTGAACATTTTTTCTTCAATAATTCTAGCTTATCAATCGATGGAACTAATCTCTCAAATTCTCAACCTATTCGTACGAGGAAGATAACAATTGATTAGCGAAGTAAGCTTAAACAAACATTTGACCAACAGCAAAATTTTCTTCCAACCTTGGCAACGCATTGTTATTTTGCCGTTGTTAATATAATCCAATTATCTGCTTATTCGTTTCCGTCTGAATAACAAAATTTGAGGCACAGAGCGTACATAGGAACAATCGTAAACACAATTAAGACCGTTGTTGTGAAATGCGGCCAAACGTGAGAAGAAAAAACGTTGAATGAAGCTGACTAATCATTTATATTTGTCAGAATGATTCCAAAGTTAGCCATTTCACATGTGCTATCGAGGCCAGCCACGCACGAAAACATTCCACGCCGTCTGTTTTTTTGTTTCAACACCATCATCTTCCTTACTCTATGTTTTAATTTATGCACAAAAGCCCCATGCGTATTTGATTAAATAACTCATACCTATATGGCATAAACATTCGTGCTTTACTCAAACGATGTTTTCAATCCAATGAAATTAGTTACTAAGTATCCAAAGCTCACCGTGAAATCCACAGAATAAGTAATAATTGTAAACAAATAATACTTAATAAAACTGTGTGCTAGAATGTGATAACTATGGTAATTCACTCGAAACCCTTCTAAATGAGGAGACGCATTTCTGCTTTTGGTTTGCGTAGGTAAATAGCAAACAAAATGGTGACTTTTGCTATTTTGCAATGAGCGACATCGTAGGGAAAAGAACACCACCGACATTCAAGCTGATTTTCAGCTGTTAACCCTTTTTAAGCAGCTTTCATAGGAATTATTAGTCAGGACGTAAAATGTTTTCTTCAGAAAACGGCCTCTAGTGGCGTTCCGCAAGGATCAGTACTGGGGCCAATACTATTTCTGCTTTTCATCAACGACCTGCCAGACTGCCTGGAATCTGAATGTCTGTTCTACGCGGATGATCTGAAGATTTGGAGACCCATCCAGTCAGAGAGTGACGTGAACAGCCTGCAGAGAGACCTGGACTCTTTGATGCACTGGTCGCAAGTGTGGGATTTACCCATCAATCCTACAAAATGTCATTACATGTCCATTGGCCGGCAGCCCAGTCCAAGAGTGTA
>UZAN01039413.1:11363-34650 GCA_900618425.1 Echinostoma caproni | reverse complement strand
CTGGTGCCTCTGAACAATCGAATGAGCTAATCCAAGCGTGATACTCTAAGTTTGTGCTCTTCTAGCAATACTTGATCGGCACGCGTTAGAAACCATTGCAGGCACAATACGAGATTGACGGATCCTCTTTTCGGAATATAGTTCAACAACCTAACAGCATTCATAGCACCCAGGATGCACAGATGTCTTGAACTCACCACTCGTATTCAACCCCGTTGGTGCAATCTACAACTCTCTTGAGCAATACAGATTGGCGTTGCTTTTATCAGTCCATATAACCTCATTTTCAATGTCCTAATGATCTGTCCGTGATAAATCAGATGAATCATTAAGTTGAAATCAAACTACTGAAATGAAATTCCACTTGCGCTCCGCTTTCACTTTCACTTGATAAAACTGTGTCAGAGGGCAACAGGGGATCACCACTCACAGGTCTATTCACACATTTTTGAATCATCCGTGTATCTGGTGCAGAAAACCGACTATTTTGTTTTGACCTTTGGCTTCTCGTTAATAATATCTCACAGTTTTCAGTTTTTGGACGATGAACTTAACGAACGATATTAAAATAGATTTGGTTTGACTGAACGCATCAGGTCTGGGGCTTCAAGAACAATGATAACAAATCAACCGTCTCAATTCAGTTTCCTCTAAAACGGACTGGTTCAGAGTGGAATGAATATGTTCCCGAAGACGCCAATTACTACAGAGGAGTTGAGTAATAATGTGAGAAGGGTTTTACCTTTACCTGCCCAGTTCAGCTCACTTCAGAGTAGAAGAAATAATACTGCGTTCAAACTTTGTAGTGTGTAGTTTGTTTACACAATCGATCGTGGTGACATCCATCCGGTAAATATGCTGCAAACAGGCTGTTTCAAGGTGCCACTGAACCTTTTCTCTTAGCCGACAATCAGTGGCACCGCGGATGCCACCTTGCAATATATTTCCCGGATTGTTTATGAATTCTTCAGTGAAGGCAGAAGAAAGTCGCCGATCAACCTCGGGTAGAATAAGTTACCCTCATCAACCTTATACACCACTTAGAACCTCGCCCAGAGTTGTCAAAGTTTGTTGGATCACAGATATCTATAACTNTATAACTCATTCTTATCGTCACCTGCATCATTTGCTAATATATAACGATCGGACAGATGTATTCATTATGTGAAGAAACACAATGAATTAATCAACAACGCATAAATATAAGAAACCTATGCTACGAAGCTGAATAGCAAAGGGAGNTGTGATAGTCATCCCGGGAATCACAGAGAAAATATGTGAATCATTTTAGCTAGTGATTAGGATCGAACTTGATCTTACTACCCAAGTGAAAGACTGCTAATTCTTCAAAATAATTAATCTTGTACCGTTGTTAAGTATCTTATGAAATGTGTGTTTGAATACCGGGAACATGTAGGCAATTGCATTTGTTTTAAAGGAACCGCTGTTATTCAAATGAACCCCGGCCTCAATGGACTTTAATCACTGGGTTATTGAGGGCCTATACTGAATCCATTCATGCGATAGTTCACTTCAACATTCTCATTTGGGCAGGGTCACCAATTTATCGGACAATCTTAACGTTTCACTTCATTACCCGGTCGACTGAGGTCAGTTACAGGCGGGTTCGTTTATTCGCATCTATGGCACCTACTCGATAAACGGTGACGGACATTACGTTCCGGAATGGGGCAGGGAGAAGAACAGCCCACCCCACCGAAACCTCATCCCCACTCGGTAACTCATTCAAATACATTTGTTTATTTACGGGGAAGTTAATTTGTTCGGCCTAGACGGAGTCTCGATAGACCCGGTCCAATCGGTGACTTTCTAATGCAGAAGCATCAGTCATCTTGTGGGGTTCCCAAAAGAATGCGATTGTTTGGATTGACTTTGAGTTGCAACGGTTGAACTTGAAGTTGAAAAGATAAAGAACAACCGAACACATCCCCGAGTACGTGCCTATACCACAGGTTTTGTCTGCATCGCACAGGCAGTCACAAAGTTGACCCTGCGAAAGAGGTTGCGATTTTGTTAAGTCATCGCGACAAACACCGACTATGTATGCTGGATGTTTTATCGATCGCTCAAAAAGAACCCAGGTTGTATGTCCAAATGAGTATGATCTTTACGACTGACCTTTCCTGACTCTAACCAATCATGTGCATCACGTACATACGTACTTATATATATATATTCCTTATTTCACTTTATTTTCCTATCTCGTTCAATGGTATGCGTGCACGACTGATGTGAGCATAACAAAGGAATTCGTTTAGCGGTAATTGACTTTTGACCTGCCAGCTTCGAATTATTTCCAAATAGCGGATCACATTTTGTACAAGACGCTTCATTTTCAATTGATTCCACCAAACCCGATAAGTATAATACTTAGTATATGTTCAAATCCACTTGAAAATAGTACACATAACTCACAACAGACGCACCAATGACACCCTATGTTAACAGATTTTTCCTCCTTTAGTCCATCTTTAAATAAGTGGCATAAAAAAATTTAAAGAGATTGGTATCTTATTCCTTTACATCTGGCTCCGACATTTTAACACTGAATAATGGATTCAAAACATTTATCAAGTATTCAAACCTAAACAATCGCATGCGTAACTCGCCATATCGGGATAGCGGCCAATCACTAATATGATGGGCAGATGAGAATCTCTTAATTTGTCGTGGGACAGGAGGGATATCCGTATCACTTCACTACCACTAAAGGAAACCATAACAAACCGAAAACGTTTATTCATTTGCCAACTTTTGTCTTATTTTTGATTCTAACGAGATTGGTATAGTCGTGCATCGTTATATAATTATGATCCTATACGGTATCACAAACAGGTGTTTCTTGCGGTAAATGAGAATAAACGACAAAACTGAGTGTCAAGAATGGGCAAGGTGCCGCAAACGTCTGATTTGTCATGCAGCTCATACAAGGAGACGGATTGAGTACTGGTGTCAATTGTTCCGTGTGTGGGTGTTAAAGGATGTAGTTCAGTCAGTACAGGCGATGGCCTTGACACATTTTCGATCTGTTCTTTACTTAGTCCCTTTTATCGGAAATAAATCCGTAATTCTAAATGACCTTTAGAATGCAGCGAGCATCACCAGCGGAGCAAATTTGGCATTTCAGTACGTTTATAGGTGCTGCGTATACCGGGACGGAATGATCAGCAACGTAACCCAAATTAATTTCAATGTTAAAACAATGTCATACTGCTGCTGCCCTGTCTGCCCTGGTTGAGATAGTACTCTCATCGCTCTGCCGATTACTCAAACTGGGGGATCGTTCATTTGATCGGGTTTTGGAGCAACAGAGGAGATCTACGTGAATGAGGTAACTTGTTTGACTAGCTTTTGATGATAACACAACCGTTACCACCCCGTTCGCTTCTTCTCGGTTTGACCAAAATTACACTGCAAGCTCATTTATCCAACGTTCAATGTTATTGCTGTGCAGTTAAAGTTGTAACGCGATAGCCTGCATGGCGTTCAATGAACAAGCTGAACTAATGGCTACTTTCAAAAGCTCTAATTATAAACATTGCGTGTTTTGGAGCACGTCCTCGAGTACCTTTGACATTCTGAGACTACCATTGCAGTTAGATAACACCAGAGAGAGGAAGTAAACAGCCTGTGCGTGCTTTCTAATTAATACTGAATCCACGTCATCCCTGAAAGTGTACAGAAGCCCATACACAGAGGGAGATGCAACGTACGCTTCGTCATTCTTAAAATATATACTGAACCGTATCCAATATCTGTATTGTTTCTGCTGATTCTCGATTGATGCCATCGAAAGCGACAAGCCAGTGGATACATCACCCTGGATTGTGCTGCTCTAAATCTCAGCAATATTCGAGTGATCAACCTATTAGCAGAGCAGCATGCACTTAAGGTTTCACATATGCGACGAGAGATTAATACAAGTTTAAAAAATGTGCAACCTGTTTTGGTCTTCCGTTAGCTGAATGCGTATGTACAACTAGATGGGTTTTAAACACATATATAAACACATATATTCTGATCAATATTTTGCGTTATCGAATAGCAATGTCGGAAACGTACAATTGCAGAAAGTAACGAAGTGCCATTGACTCCTGTTGCTTTAACAAAGAGCAATAACATAAATGGCAAAGTATTGATTTTTTCCTTCGTTTAACTTTCGTCTGACTCAACTTCCAACACGTTGAACGGGCCACTCAACCAGGTGGTAGTCACATAGTAGTAGTCACATTTGATGCATTGATGCTTTTCGGTTGTTCGGAAGTTCAGAGATAGTGAAAGAGCATTCAAATGAGCATAAATGATAATGTTTTATAATATGTTTTGTTTGTCTTTGCGTCTTTCCTCCCCGGTTGCTGAATGCAATTTGAACCATTTATTGCTTGATCCGGTGAGGTTGTGTCCAGGTGTTCATTGTCCAAAACCAATTTAATAATAATGCCCACAACATATATGATGGTGGCACTGAATTAGCATTTTCGTTCTGATGAACTTATCTGGCCTCAGGTGAAGCGTGAACATGGTCACCTAAATCATGCATACGCCAATATATTGCATCACTCCAAGAGATCTAATGTTCTCTCGCGAAAACTATGACCAAAGTGCTTAGCTAAAAGTTACAGAAACTCCAATCTGATTGATGAACGTTATTAAAACAGAAACTTTGTCTCCATGCCTCAGACAAAATCTTACAGTCCCATTAAAAACATCGATGAACCACTAAAAGCCTAAAAGAGGTTCGTATGATTTATGACCTAATTATTGGCCCTTCCAATAGTGAAAATGTGTTGTGTTGTCAAATGTCGCATGTTACTATATTTCCGTGCATCTGTAGTATTTTATTCAGAAATCCTGCAAGGAAACGAGTAAAACAATACGTTTGATCGGAAAGTAAGATAGACAAGAAACAACAGAGATGTCTTTGACACAGTCATACGAGTCTTTTTGCAGAATCGTCCGGCGACGTGAGTGAAATACTGTTGTCAAAGAGCGTGATATTTTGACCCGTTCTGATTGATGTAGATGAGAACGACACTCGACGTTATCACGGTGATATCCCGACGTTTATTTAATGACCGATTCGAGTGCACGACATACCAAATCATGGAAAATAAAGAAAACTGTCAGAGTTTGGGTGATTAATGTTGAATGGTTTGGAAAATGAGTGAATGTGTGGGGCGCTTAAGAATGTGTGCAAGTATGCACATGGTCGACACAAACAGGCTGTTTCATTGATCATTCTTTTCTCATCAAATTTAAAGCACTGTATAAGACAACGTGGGACCAGCAGCTCCTTTTATTACCATATTTTACAACAGTGCCTAGTGAATATACATAGTAAGCCCGAACAATAATTGTGTTTATATAATATATAGATGAGTTTTAATTAATTTGTGTATGTCCACTTTCTCCACGAAATTATTGATCTACTTGTGTGGAATTCTTTCGAAGGTGACGTGAAAGGTGTCAGTTTAGTGACAAATGGATCTTTTCCGTTTTATTCTATGAGAAATCAGTTTGAAAATCAAAATCCTTGATGCAAAAGAACAACGTAGACAATGCTGAAAGTTTTCTGTCCACAGTAGAATCACAATTCATTGTAATAGGGAAATGGGGTTTCGTATTTACTTTCAAACACAACCCTAATGGAATAAAAGAAAATTATCGTACCAGGCGAGTATTAACAAAAGGAAAACATGTGAGGTTTCATTCATGGTTTCCATGGAATTGTGCAAAGCAGAGGGAACCGACAATGATGAAGCTGCCCGCCAAAAACTTGCTAAAGAAATGATGGATAGCAAACTGGCATTTTCGTAGTCTTGTCCACCTCTCTTGTGGTCACACCGGTGCTAACCATGGTATTTACATTATCATTGTTCGGAGTGAAACGTTGAGGAAACCTATTGTAGCCAAGTAAATAACACAAATGGCGTTTGAGAACCTTTTTCGAGATCATTGGTGACTATGTATTTTTCGTTTGGCTAAGGTCAGTGAAGTAATGACGATACAACATTTATGATATAATGGCGTCATCATAAAACATTTTGGTGTTTCCGTTTGAAGCCTAATGTTGAATTGGCTTGGAACACTGACCGTTTTAAAGCTAAACGAATGACTTAAATGTGATTGATTATCGTTATTAAACTGTGCAGTTTTTCAATGGGCTGCGCTACATTTCCTTTTACACAGATGCAGCTGATGTACGATGTTTACTGCATGATAACTATCTGAAAGACTCATTCGCGATGATAGCAAATTGGCTTCAATCATTTTATGTTGAACTTCAGGATTTTTATTTCCCCGTTCGCTCCATCAATGATTCCTGTTTGAACCGAAAATCCCAGGCAACGTTACGGCCCTTAGCACTTAGTGCCAAACCCCCTTCGAGATGGCTGTGCTCTCATTGGTTGACACTAACATCAGGTAGCTTTACACGAAGTTGATTGATCAAACTTACGCCTTCGTTTCAAGCAGTCAACGCAACATGTGTGTACCTTCTTGCTCTAAAGAAACCTTTAGGGATAGAAATCGGTTATCTCAGCTCAATTTTTTTGTTAACCCGTTGCTTTTTCGTATCTCCTAAAGAAAGACTTTAAGATGCTTGGATATGAACTGATCATCCTCCACCCCTGCATCATCATTACCACACGAGGATTTGGTACCCATTCTATATGAGCACTGTCGGAATGCATGTGAAAGTTTGGCATATGAGACCTTATGGACCGCACTGATCCACATCACCCCAATTTCATGTTCTGCCCTCTATCAGGTCACAATTACCGTTGTCTGACTTCACGCATAAGCACACATCTGTATCAATCGTTTCATCCCTAGCTCTTATTCGGATTACGTGGCACTCGTTTTCTCAGATCGTCTTAGACGTTTCGAGACCTAGTTGTGTTTTGGAACCTATTTATACATTTGATTGCATTTTAGACCGTACACTTGCAAAGTCATTATTACAGCACAGTTAAATGCAATAAAATTAAACGCTGTCCATATAATTCATTCATAGAGATTAATGAATTACAACAAGCATATCTACAAAAAATACTGCCATTACTGCTTTCTAGGACTTTAGATTAAAAATCGCCTTGTTTGTTAGTTCTAGTCAAGGTACAACACTGGCAATCTGCTTTATCGGTGGTCTTTTTCTCCGCAGCTGATCTTTGACATGTCATCGGACGTTCAGTGACGCAGAGAGAATTTCAGTTTTGTGGAATTCAAGGTGCAGCACATTGCAGTGCATAACCAGGCAAATTTCAGACTTTTCGATGCTTGAAAGTTAAATAGTAAAGGCTTGTGACCTGCTTCGGTGATTTTCACTGACCTAATCGGTTCAGTTCAACTACGGTCTTGAAAAATATTAGGAAATCCAATTCACACGAGTGCTCTCCTCATTGGTTCTAGATCATTCGTTCACCTTAATCTCAATACAAGACAATGCATGAGATTGCGTTTCGATAGACTGGAACCAAACAACAAAAACTTGCGAAGTCCTCACCATATGAACTTCTATATAATTTTTTTTTCACCGGATGCAGTCATCCTGACGGCTATTCATATAAATATCCTGAAACGGGAGGCAGTCAATCTGTCGTGGTTCAGCTGTATATCTGACGGTAGAATGTGTCGCAGTAAACCCGTGCACACGGCAGTGGAGATCGGTGTTTTTATCAGTCACACAACAGGTGTTATAAACAAATCAAAGCTGTGAATGAGAAAGTCGCCTCCAATATGGCCGAGATGGTGTCAGTAAGAACACATCCGGGGAGTGAGAACCAAAAAAGTCTTCAATGTGTGGCGAACTAAACACCTACATTTAATGTGCTTAGGTGGAGCACCTTGTGAGTTAAAATGGGGATGGATACAGTTATCGTTTATGCGATAATAGCTAACAGGCGATACCCAACCAGGTAAAAATAGCTGTCCAGGGGTTGCCCAGTCTTTTGCATCAGGCTTAATTTGCTCTTTATACACGGAGAAATCCAATGTATCGCGGGATATTCGCAAGCAGCGAAATAAAATCCGAGTATCAAAACAATGTCTTGTGAATGTTCGCATCCTTGTGCAACTGAAAAAGACACAAATCTCGCGCACAATGATTCGGAATTCACCGCGGCACATTTGCCAACTCAGTTAAGGAATTAGCTGGATTAGATGCATAGTGCCTCATTTGTCGAAGTCGGTCAGTTAAGTATTGCATTATAATAACTTGTGTAAGCAAGGAGGAACAGTATTTACCGTGACTTTGCCATTATACATGACGAAAAATTCATACTGAACAATGTTAAAACGTAAGCAATAGATCATTAAAGATTAAAGATTAGAGATTAGCGTTTGTAGGAACGTCTTCATGTCATTCTGAATATAAGCTGAAAATGGTACTATTGGGTGTCAGCCAAAGTTTTCTTCCAGTTTGTCCGATATGGTAGTTTCGGCAGTTCTTGCAGTTTGTTTTGTAAATAACACTTTTCTTGTCCTTCTCTGTTGTTCTTTCATTTGGTTCTGACGGAGATCTCCTTAAACAGGTTGTCGGTTTGTGAGCGTCTTGGATTCTTTATGATCTGAGCAGTCCTGCCGTCATTTTTCAAACGTCCTCGACGTACGGCAGGGTCGTACTTGTTCCCGATTCTCCGTCTGTTGTTGCTCCTTTTTTTCGGGTTACGGTTCTTTTAATGAAGTTGCGGGTGTGGCCGTTGGGAGCAAATACTCTGAGGACATTTCTTTCTTCTTGAGTATTTCGGAGCTGCAGACCGTTTGGATTCTTCAGAACAAGGATCAGGTGTACACGCCAATGCAACTCAAGGACAAATGACGCAACAAAAACAGGTCACCCCGTGACCTGAGAACGAATGGAAACCGCAATCAGGACGAAAGGACAACCACCTCCCCTACCAGCCTCACCCCCACGCACTAGTTTAACGATGAACAGAATCGAACACACTGAGAACAAGAGATAAAAATGATCTGTGGAGAAGAACACATATGTAAACAAACGGATAAAAGGAGAAGATTGCGACTTTACAAGCACTGCTATCACCTTGCCTGGTGACGAAACTTTTGCAAACCAATTGCAAAGCTCGGCGAACAGACGAAACAATTCAGTTCACCCGAGCTACGAGAACGGATTCTCAATACATTGTCATAAGTTATTAATGTGAATGCTTTACGGTCTTTGTGTTTGCGTCCGGCGCCCAATGAACAAGATAACAGCAGCGTAGATAACTATTAGAACTGTTCGTTCGATGAAACGAGCTGAAAAGGTTTCTGCAAGGGTCTTTTTCATCATGTGTAAATGTCTGCCTTCTACATCGTTCTGTTCTATACCTTTATTCCACTTCGTTTGATTTATATTTTGCTTGCTTGAGCACCGTGTGCTAGTACACACCGATGATAATTGTAGAATGATATGTGACCCTGGTTTTCGTCAGATTTGTTCCTACCAACACCGTGTTTTAGGGTTCATTCACATAAATGAATATGACAGGACTCCGCATCACACGCAGCGTATATGTGATGGTATCCACTTATGTTGTTGTTACTACTAGTGGAGTACTTTGTAGCAGTACAATTCCTCCATGTTTGCGACAGTTACTGGCGAATGGTTTGTAGGACGCATTTGGTAAAACACATCTTGATTATTTATATATAATAACAATTTAAGTACAAGATAAAATTATTGCACTTTCATTGCTTCAATTGCCTGTTTACCCTCCCTTATTTTTGAACTCTTAGCTAGGTCACTTAAGCATAGAGTTTATCATGTTTTTCGCTAAGACATGCCAATAGCGTCAACTAATGTGGTAGTTACGTTATCGCTAGTTAAAAGGCGGGAGAACCTTTATAAGTTAAACTCAAATCCAGTTGGTCTGTAGCCAAAGGATCAACTCAACCTTGAAAAATGACAATTCACTTACTCTATAAATGTGAAAAATAACATTTATGGAGATGCGGAAAATTTCTATGATAAACCTCGTGTAAGATGTGACAGTGTGTTCCACTTGGAAATATATACCTTTTGCAAATGCGCTTCGGGCGTGATAGTCACCACAAACGTGCTTTATTAGGCAACACAGTATTATCCAGATTGTTATGTAACTGAGGTCAGAAACACGGTGCTTACTATTTACTTCTGCTCAAAGTCATCGATTGCCAAGAATATAGACTGGAATTTTAATCGATGAAATGGATCACGTTTCTAGACGTGCTGTATTGCTTGTCCAACAACGGTGACATAAACCCCAAGTGGACGGGAGACGCTGTTTGAATTCATTGGCACAATCAGCACGAACCCTTTCTGGTTGAGCATTCACGAACGGCTTCATATCAAATAATCTCAATTGCAGGTAAAATTTAGTCAACATTTTCCAAGCAGTGAAATAGGAACGTTGTGCCTAAGCGCTCCGCATTATCGTCTTTATTGTTTTTTTGCAGCTTTCCTTAGGTGCAACCGGATTATTTCACTTATTGATATATATATATAAATAAATGTATGGGTATATTTACTATGCTTCCCACGTCAAAGATACACCATCTCGAATAATTTCATTGTCCACAGTAATTGCCGTCGTAAAGCAGCAATCATTTGTTTTAAGGCACCTACAAGCTGCTCTTCACCTACTTTTCTCACATTCTGACCAGCAACTTTTGAACTACCACGAACTCTATCGGGATGCTCAAGTCACACAAACTGGACATAGAATTAGGAAAATTACAGTTGGAGAGAAGAGTCCGATTAATTGTGCTTCGACCATAGCTATCAATACACAGGTATGGAAACAGGAATCTATTTATAAATACAGTCACCTAGAACAAGCTCGATTTCTATCCTTCTCAATAAGAGTTATCTATGCTGCGTCGCATAAAACGGGCTAGGGAGTTGAACCAGGAAAGTCGAGTTCAGTCGACGGGCTAGAGTCCATCGAGTTCACCCATTCACACAAGTGCTTGAAATTTGTTACACCAAAATCTGAATCGTTAGATTCATTCGACTCCCAGTCTCATACTTCTCCAGCCTATAATGACACTTATATTATGCAGCGGTTTACGTGTAGCACATCATAAGCAGACTTTGCAATTCACTTCGCGATTCAGATTTCAACTTCATTTGTTCTGATCTTTTCTAAAGATTAAATTTGACACGGATCATAGTTTCAAAAGAAATCTTCTTGCTCGTTGGTTTCTGGGCTGACCCATTCCGCGTTCAGACACACATTGCTTGGTAATAAGCGGTAGATTGAAGAATGATATGCAAATGAATTTGATGTTGCTTTACATGTTGATTGTTGTAGGATGTTTCTCATCAACTGCTCGACAAATCCTGATTTCGTATTACGTTGGATGTGGTAGAAGGATAGTTTTCTGCACTAAGTGCTTTTCGCTTACCATGCTTATTGGTCTATAGAATATACAGTGCTTGTAGTGTCAAAATGTCAATACAATTGGCGGAGCGGCTCATTGTCCTGATTTTGCGCCACTGGAAAACCTGTGAGTCTTGTTGGTGACTTTAGTTCCATAAAATAAACAATGATCCCTAATGTCCAAATACTGGTGTCTGTTATCCTCAATATATTGCATAAAGCTCGTTTTGGAGTGGCTTCAAACTAACATTGCCAGTAATCCCAAAAGCAATTTTAGCGAAAATGAACTTTCCAGAATTTATTTACCAAGTTATCTTTAATTTCTCAATCAGAGCGAGTGGGATGGACGCTAAAGCACTTCACATGTTTGGTACATATTATGCGGTAATAAATGAAATGTACTGGGTCAAAGACCCAATACAAACACGTAGGCAGTTTAGTACCGGTACAGACCTTGAACGAGTTTCTTCGTACCACCTGTTTCAACCTGAGAGGGATTGCAGAAAATTTGTCTTTGCAAAAGCTGTCAGTTAACTACATTCACCATTCTCGTAAGGCGTTAGTTACCTTTTGTGTCAGTTTGCAACAAAGAAAATCAATGGGATACCTTTAGGATGATCACTTTTTGCCCATTTACTATAATATCAACGAAAGCGGTTCGATAACTGGCTGAATAATTTGCTTCAATATCCAAGAGGATCCGTTTTTCATGGACTTGATAGTGGTACAGTTGACTGACTGAGCTAACCAGTTCGCTTTCATGACCGATGTCAAAGGGCTGCCACACAATACAAAAATGGGGAAAGTCAGGCGATGGTGGTGGGATTCGAACAATCGTCTTCCGGGGTGATAATTGGGGACGTTACCACCGGGCCACAATCGCCCGAAATGCTTCACGTTTTGCTCAGGGTTATGCCTGACATATCGGCCATCAAGTCGAATTAAATATGTGTAAGTTGCCTACAATGTTGCGGAAATTCCGGTGCTTAAAACTGATTTAAAAATATCCTAAATCCTTTGATTTGTCGTCAGTCATAGAAAAGAAATCATAATACAATCTGTTGAAATCATCACCGTAGCAAATATTAAACAGCTGGACTGGTTCCAGTGTTCAATACAAACCTCGGACATTATTTAGATGGAAACCAATCCTTACATAGTTTCGATTAAATGGTGAAGATTCAAGCATATTTTCCCCTCCTCCAGTACTGTTGTCAACAGCTTTTTCTCACACCTGGTCCTTCCCATCCATGTGTTCACGCATGTAACCAGCCGGAATTGAGTCAACACTGCAAGCTAACGGTTGTGGTGATACAAAACTATATTAGACTATCGAACTTCACCGATCAAATTTCATCTAAGGACTGTGGATACTAGCCGTCATTCGTATTATTCTGCAGTCGCTTTGATACAGAACCAGTTACGTCGGTAGTATCGAAAAGCACGTTTCCTGGCATTGGTCCCGGGGTGATTAATTCTGCATGACGATACATAATCACATCATGTGAAGTTTCAATTTTTTTTAACTTTTGCAACGACAAACCGGACTACCGGCCGAGCATTCCGTGGGCTGAATACATACCTAACCATCCCTTGGAAGTGGTTTCCTAACATTGAGGAACCCAAGACCTATAAAGTCAGGATAATCCGTAGCTTTCGTTTTATTTTGTTCTAATGCCTTTCCCATAGATTGATTTCCAGCTACTTGATGGCGATAAATGTCTTTCCTATAGCTCATTCAGATATTTATTTCAAACAGAAGAGTTATTAACGTATTCAAAATGGTACAAACCGATTTCAGTTTAAGGTTAAAGTGATCACAAAACAATCTAGCCCATGAACTGCAAACAGGGATCGTTTCAACAACCTCGGTATTCGTCGTCACGGGCAAATTGGTGACTTGTGACGGTTTATGGCAAACATTTGAAATTCTGCTGCTAAATATCATGGTAATCTGCATTTCGTATCCCACAATATCGTTGAGGCGTTTTGTATGAGTAGGAATTGACGTACTCCTGAAGACACTTTCTGAGTTTGGGATAACCTAATTTAAATAACATAGAGACATCTTTGTGATCGTTCAACCTCCGTTCGCGTTTGAGGCATCGTTCTCAGAGAACTTCAAGGAACAGCATTGTTTCAAAAGGTTTCGTTTTAACTCGTACACATCTTCCCGTAACTGAGGACCTATCATCTCACACTTTTAGTCCTGTCGGGAACTTTGCCGCTCCATATTGATCTCTGTCCCAGAATATTTACCGTGTTTTCTGTATTATCCTCAGTTATGGTCGATCGTATTTTGGTGATTCCCCTTTTCCAGACTTGAGTGCCCTTGCTGCTTGGATACTAAGTATTTATTGATTTTTAGTGCCACTAATATCTAAATTATGTCTGCATTCTATGCTCTCAATTGTAGTTAAGATTTTCACTCACTTGTTTCAGATCCTCTACAGTCCAAGTTAGCCTCACATTATCCGCCCTCGTAAATTGGTTTCCTAATATTCCCCATATGACAAGATATTCCACTTTTTCAGTGTCAAACGGAGCTTCATCTCGTTTGAACATTTCTCGACATTAGAAGGCCCCAATATTTCAGAAATAATGCCATGCTTTGCAGTTGGCAATTATTTGAAAAGTGATTTCACGTTTCCCTGTCTCTCTACAAGGTATTGCATACAATTCCTGATTGATATTTTTAACGTGCATTCCTGATTATAGTGACACCACGTTCTTCTAGTTACGTTTGATATTTCGCTGAAAGTTGACAATATCTAAGTAGGTACTAATTTCCAGATCTACGAGAGTAAAATAACAAACAAACGCTAAAATAAAAAGATGCCAATTGAAATTCTGGATAAAAGGAAATGAAACGAATATAGAACGTGGTGCTATTGTTTATCAGGAACAAGGTTTGCATCCGATTATCACGTGACGGTTATAACCAGACTGGCAGTATTTTATCGAATTGAAGTTCCACACTGCAGAAGAAAAGATTCATGCGCATGCATCTTCAGAGGGCACATTTTTGTCTGTAAATGTACCCGGGAATAACCAGGCGGACGCACTGTTGGTCAAATTGACTGAAACATCTGGTGGGGTAAGCGCGTCAAGTAGATCAGGTTTCGTGATAAATAGTCAGAATTGTAACGGACGCGATCAACTGGTTGCAAGAGTGTAAATCAGGGGACAGACTAGTGGGGTTGTTACTACACTCATCAAAAGTTGGTAAAAGGTGAATTTTTTGGGAGCATTTTCTTTTTGCGTTCCGGCTTACCAAAATGTGAAGCCGGTTTACACCGATACCTGAACGTGAAGAAAAAGATACATCCGTATGTGAATGGTACGCATATGCAGTAGGGGGAAAAATGACAGTTTATGCAAATTCGAATCATTGTTTATTCTTAAAATAAATATTAGTTACAAATGATATATAAGCGTTATTTTTGTGTAATTATATTTTTATGTGTACCAAACTCATTGTTGTACGGCATCGAACAGCGATCCCCTTCTACGGTTGTGTAGTTATTCTCTTTGTGTGTATTTTTTCGAATTAAATAATCGTTTTTTGCCTTCTAAATTTCGATTGATAACGGGCACAAACAACCTCAGTAAACTGCATAGGTTCCCAAGGAAAATACAAGTAATACCAAAGCTAATGGGAGAACATTTTCTCTCGCTCGAACTTTTATGNCTTTTATGAGTAGAGCCTAGACAGGATAGAGAATCAAGGTGGAACCAAATACTATCCAAGTGATGAGTATTTAATCCGCAACCATTCATCCGGACCATTTAGAAAACCATTAGAACAGTGTAAACGTTTAAGCCACTTTTCACAAAACTCCACCGGCTTCTTTCGTGTGTTTGTTGCCAATTATAAATAAATTGTGATTACCGTACCAGTATGTCTCCCTTAATGTTTACACTGTTACAGTTAGTTGCGATGTTGATATCAATTAACCTCGGTAATTCCGAGTTAAACCAACATCTGAGCTACGCACTAATCAAGTTTATTTCAGTAAAAGCGCAGTATTGGTTTAATGTATCGTCTGATAGCATTGATTGCACGACAAAGGACGAAAAATGATTGGCACTGTTCTGATATTGCCTATTCCTTTCAACAATCGATTGTCATATTAATAAAAAACCCTTTGATGTCAGAATTCAGCGATATTATTTTTCGCTTGTCCATGTTCCTCTACACTTCCACATAGCTATATCTCCGTTTTTTGGACATTGCTGAATTTGTTGGTTCTCCAATTCGCATTCCGCCGGTTGTCTACTGATTGGGCAAAAACTGAGTGCTTATGAAACCGCGCTCGTCGAGACGCACGACATCCTAGAATATCAACAAATTTAGGTTAGATACACGTAGAATGGAATCTGTTATTCGTAACAAAAATACAACAAAGCTCCAGTGCAGAATAACGCAATCATTACATCGACTCGATGTAGAATTTGAAATCCATCTCCCCTAAAAAGTCGAAAACCAATAAGTAGTAATTGATAGGTTGACTTTGGTTGATAATCAGTTGAGGCTGAATACGAAGTGGAAGGGGTCAATGAATACCGTCAATGTGGGCTTCAGTCGGTTTAAGCTCGTTTCACGGCGGTTCACTTTGTATTTCTATTTGATATTCAAAACAGATGCTTATTATTTTAATTGACCTTTTGGACATTTACCTTTATATGTATATTTATTTCGCGAGAAAAACACTGTCATGTCGTTCGGTGAGTAGACTGAACTGAAGGTGCGTTGACGTATTCGAAGCGTGATACAAGATAAACGGCTGTACTGTGTTGTAATATAGAGTTGAGCAAGGGTAAGATGGTCATGTTTGTAGAGTTCTACCGAACATTGTGTCGCAGTTGTTGTGAAGATTTTGATGCCAGTATTATGCGACAGAGATCGAAATCCGATTCACTGTCTAAGTTTAGAAGAGGTTGCAGTGGATAGACTGGTTTGGAAACATTATTATGTGGTCTAATTTTATCCACAGTTAACAATTGCCGTTGTTTCATGGCCTTCTATACATCGGAAGTACTCGGTACAAGACTTTTCGATTGTTGTTGTCTGCCCCTCTCTACGTGGTGGGCTCAGACTACACGTTGCGCAGTTTCATGTAACCGTTGCTCAGTTAGGTCGGCGGGTTTTCTGTAATCCCCTGAGACAACTGTCTTGGTGTGTGGTCTGAGAAAATCACCACTCAGGGGACGTGAATAAATATGTACACAATGTCATATTCCAAAAAATAATCAGAAATCAATGCCAGAAATTCCTCGAACTATCAATTCATCTAATCACCCTTGCAACGTAGTTACTTTGCTGGAGATTCTGCTCTCCACGATCGCAAGGTAACCAGTAACCTATAAAAGCACAATTTGGGAATGTTTACTTCAAAAACAAACTAATTAAGTAATGCACCAACGCACGTGACCCAGGAATTCAAAACCAAAGAGATTGATTATTGCTTTCGGAGCCCTCAAAATCATGGGTCGTCGTCAGTTCATAAACATACTTTTTTCTAAGGAGAGTATAACAAATTTTAGATTGTGATCTTCCAAAAACGGATAAGAGTGGAATGATAATATTACAGAACCTGATATATTAGGTACCGAAGAATATGGTGAATCTACAAGATAACGGTAAATTCCCAATGGACGAAAAGGACAACGATGTCATAGAGAAGGTGAAGAACGATGGATCGGCTGATCCGAGTTATAAATGAACTTGAACCTCGAATGAAATTTTGCCACTGAACAGCTTAAACCAATGTCAGCTAACATTCCCGTGTGTAGTTGCTTAGCCGAGTCCTTCGAGGATCCTATAGCTAAATTCAGCAAAGAAATAAACATAGCGCATAGTGCATCTAGCTAAAAGAAGCAGTTTTAGGGCATAAGCAGTTTGTGCAAGAATGCTGACATAATAAACACGTGGACAAGGGCTTGAGTTAAGCACATAAACCCGAATATGCTCAGTTCAAATCCAACCAAGGGCGTTCATATTCCACATATTCTCTAGCTTGGAATTTTTGCAAAAAGCATTTGTACGACCTGGAACTCTTTTTGAACAGCGAATATATATTTAAATTTGACCTATTTTTTCTAATTCTAATAGCCCCTGTCTAACTGTACATGTCTATTCATTAGGATTTACAAATCTAGTGTGCTATAAATGTGCTTATATATATGTATATTTATTGGTGAAATGCTATAGTTGTAAATCTTTTGCTGAAGTAAACATATTGACAAGCACGCATATCGACGAAACAGCCTGATCGACAGACACCGGGAAGCATCTTGAGATAGGCAAAGCGAATTTGCTGTAGATGGACAACGTTTGGGCTATGCACAGCGTTGTGTGTGATCCGCATATTCACCCTAAACTTTTCTGCACGTCAAAGAATGAACCCAGTCGTAATACGCTTAACGATCACTCAGTTTTAGATGGCTGGTTGAGCGAACGAGAAGTTTGGAGGACGGAAAGATAACTGAGAGCAGATTTGGAACAATAAAACCTGGGAATATTCGGTCCACAGGCAAACAGTGGAACGGTTTGCTTTTTGATAAAGATTATTGCAGTTTGATTTGTTTGGCACAACATCTGGCCTCGGATGGGTGTGAAATATAATATATTAGGATTTCCCCCGCGTCCTTACGCCCATTTTACACACCAACAGTCTACATGTAGTTTTAAACATCAGGTCTCGTACAGGCTTTATTATTTTCGACGAATTCTACGGTAGATGCACAAACAGTAGGATTTACTCATCACGTTTTTATTTTAAGAAGTACTGTGATGTCATAAGATCGTTTTTGCGCCAATTATTTGGTCAAAGCGTGACGAATCAAACGGAGATCCTCAAGAAGACAGTTCGGAAAACGCCCCTGAAAGGCAATGTTGTGAACCAGCTGTTTTTTTCGGGTCTCCATTACTTCAGTAAGATGTAGTACGATATTCGCATTTTCAACACTCCACCGAAATATTCTGGAAACACAACTTCTCGCCTACGTTGACCCTTGACAATTCGACCTCCACGCACGAACCTTACCAAAGTTGCTCTAAACTATTAGACAAAGTTCCAGGTGTAAAATGCAGAGGTAAATTCATCTCATGTGTAGTCTATTTAATACCTCAATGGTCTTCCAGTAGAAGTTCAGTATATTATTGAGTTCAAATTGTTATTTGGCAAACTTGAAGTTTGTATGTCGACTGTCAAATAACCTCGGTGGGATTTGAACCCACCCATGGATGCCGCCTACGCTTTGTAAGTGCATGCTCTACCAGCCGAGCTAAGAGATTACATCGATAGCACCGATCTTTTCACATTCGAATTTGCCCATCCAACTTACAGAGGCATATAGCATCCACCAGTTAGCATGTGAGTTTACTGTCCCGACAGGTTTTCCTTAGAATTCACCGGAGTCCACTGAACGAGCTTCTAATAGAGAGAGAGTTTCAAAATGCCCGCCTCCCCTGCTCGGTAAAGTTCACCATTAGAGAGCTCAGTGCTAAGAAAGATGTTTTAAACGAGCTACACTGTGAAGACGTAGCTTTCCGACAGGTTTAGAATCACAGAGCACATTGATTGATAAAAATACGGGCAGATAGGTCAGCTGTTTTTTACACATGTATCTATGGTTTAAATCTGGATCAGTGAGAAGTGTAACAACGTCATGGGCGAGCATTATTCATGTTGCTACCCGGTGGATGTAATTGTACATGCTCACAACCTCTTTCGGCAATGATGAATAAATCAGCTAGCTCACAGTTCAAGGGGTCTTTAATGAGATTTATGTGGAGTTAACTCCGATTTTTATAACGAAACCGACTAGCATTGCCGTTCCAACATAGGGTGTGTTCATTAAACGCTAGCTTGTCACAAATCCCCACTTAAGAAGAATCGGAATTTCATGATGGAACGGTAAGATATTTAACTTATTAGTTTCCATCGCGAAATTTGTTCAGTAAAGGATTCGAAAAAATTGGTTGTAGAGCTAGAAAGAACATTATTAGTTCAGATCAGCGTAAGATGAATCATTCATTACAGACAGACTCATGTAGGGAGGAAATTAAACGTAGGGTAAATGACGAAAGTACATAGGAGCATAAATACACTTACAGTAATACGTCTGGAGAGGGTGATTTATGATCGATTAGGCTCATTTTTACATATTTTCAAAAATATGAACAACGATGCACCAGAATGCTGTACGATTGAAGACATATGGAATAGTTTTTTAAACAAATAGCGAAAAGGAATAGAAACAGTGTTTACGTAAAACTGCATTGGCAACCAAAGAAGCACTCCATGCAAGAGAGGTTTCATCAATATCAAACAAAAATAATCACAGGTATGGCAAGAAGAGAATATTAGATGAATCCAGAAAGTTCGTCCAGTGTTACAGCGAATAACATTCAGATTACATTTGGCATTCAACGTATTTTGAGTAATTTGAGTTTCGTACGTAGGAACCGTTTAGTACAAATGATCGTTATTATGCCATAGGTAGTTAATCAAATGACAACATTCAGGTCAAATTTGCTGGGGAGATGGGTGATTGCAAACTCTAAAACATTTACTGAACTGCCAGTGGAAAACCGTTGCAGTATGAAAATGGACTAGACATGAAATGAATTAGGCCCCGCGAGTAACATCTGGAAATTTGTCCGGTGGTTCGGATCGGTTTGTTAAGGACGAATTATCAACGGGTCCACGTAGGCCAGAATTTGTGTCAATACTGTAGTTTGTAGTGTGCACTGTTTTACCATTTTGATCCAGATAATCGGTAAGGTGATGGTAATGCAAATACCGCATTTCATTTTATTGAACTGAGTTTCTTCGACTGTGGGCTTTCACTTGAGAGTGAATATTTTTGATCATGCACGATGCATGCGGGCTTCAGGCTAACGTGCAGTAAAAATCAGTCGTAACACTGCGTAGAGCATTGGGGATTGTCTGCTTGGAGAGTTTATTTGATTCATCATGCTTTGACCGAATTATTAAAATATAATTAATTGTCAAGTGAGATTCGAACTTGCACTTATATGACATCACATTTATTCATAAAATGGGATACTGGAAGTAAATTTATCTACACGTGATCGGTTGAGCTACAGGGAAATTGGTGTCAAATAATTAAATGTGTTCATGATCCGGTGTTGAAAAGTGCAAACATTTTATTTCCCTTGAAAAACATTTTGTGATGGGCGTAAAAGATAGTCCTGATAATACAATGCTTCAAATATGTTGTGAGTTATCCTGTCTCCACCAAAGGTGTCGTACATTCATCGGGTGACATAACAGTAAATAGTTCTGGAACGTTTTATGGTCTAGTTTATGATTTGCGATGCAGCCATTTAACCTGGATATGCACAACACACGTCAACGGATGTGAAAATATGGAAAATTTTGTAGCTCCGAGGAAGTTGCAATGTGCAACTCATTTTGTTTCCCTATGTCATTTTCACGCACATTGCACATATTAAAACGATGAACCCTAATACAGTCGACCGTCTGCGAACAAATTACAATGCTTAAATCAGAGATTTATTTGTCGGTGAGGTGTTGACGGACCTTGATTCCGACAGATGTATTGCCATTTTTACATGTTAATTTGGATGAATGTTTACGTCAGAATCCTGGACGATGCTGGTATATATATATATATACTTATGTGTATATATATATACACACACACACATATATATATATATATAAACCTGTTGGGTCAAAAATGTCATCGACTCATGTTTTTACACACATGAATATCTCCTTCTATATAATTCTAATCTCCGTCATTGTCTGTTTTGTTTTACCAGCTCAAACTTAAATTTAACTGCAATGAAACGAATTGATAAGAATCACATGTGTATCTTCTTCTATGAATATTGTACACGTATTTATTTAACCATTAGAAAATACCGGCGGTTTCTTGTCTTGTTTCTTGTCTTATCTCTATGTTTCTTAATGAAATGTCATGCAATCAAGAATGTATGAGGATATTTAACTCCCACAAAACCATTGCAGTTCACCAATCAACACGCCACAGTTTTCGGGCTTTTGCAAGAGCTAAATTAGAAAAAAGGATAAAAAAACGTTTTTTTATCTTTATCATGCTTATGTTTGGTTTAATGTGACCACTAAAATATATACAGTTAGCGCTTGCCCGATCGAGGTTTGCTTTCTCAGAACCTCACCCTCCATTTTGCGTTAATTTTTGGCTCAGGAGCGGAATTTAGAGCTCATCCAGAAATACATTTGTAGCAAATTGCTGTCAAATCAATTGAGTTCGCTAAGAAAACCTAATAGTCAGAATGGTGGCAATGGCCTCCTTGTTCAACTGTCTTCAGAAGCTCGAAAATTGTTTAAAGTCCCGGTAAGAACTTGATATTCCAGGCAAAGTGATGTACCATCGAATTACGTTCCTCAAAAAGATAGCATCTACAGACGAATCATGCAGAATCCAATATCTTATGCGGGCAAACTTTAATTCAAAGTCAAATGAAAGTTACATAGTCCTCTGATACCAGGCTTATATGTGCTTAAAACAGTTACAATCACTTGGATAATATCCTACTTTTACCATAATTGCTTCCTTGAAACGCTGGAAAATTGGCAAGTTCGTTTTTTGTAAATGAGAGACTTCTGAACCAGTAAATCTATATGAGAAATCCACTTGCTTCCACAAGGTGTACAATTATTATTGGATGGCCTACCCACATATGATAATTGCTTATGAAATGGAAGTCAATCCTCTATAGGGCTGGGTATAAATGAAAAGACAGTAATGACGATGAATTAACCGTAAGCAAAAGTCTTCCCTCACTTCCACACTTCCACGGCCGTTGGGGAAATTTCACAACAAATATATGTACTAATCTGATTCATATTCAAATAGAAATTAACAACGAGAAAAGGTGTTGATTATGTTATGTTGATCGGGACTAAACCCACTGCATTGTTACGTAGCTCAATAGTGCCTGCGTGTAGCCGCGTAGGTTGGTGTTCAAAATTCGTGTGATCAATCGCCTGACTAAGCAGCCTATGGAATATTTTAGTCAGAGGCAAGAAGATCACAAAAGCCTTAATGCTTTCATGATGAAATTAAGAAAACTAGTCGGTGAGCGCACCCCTTCCTTCCATGACTGCGGAATTACTGCTTCGTTGAACATCCTTTGGTATACAACAGCCAGAGGTTCAGAAATGTTATTGGCCAGCAACATTGGAGTCCGGAGATGCATGTTGTATGCGCCTAGGGATGAATTCTTACGCTAAGTTAGTAGTTTTGCTCTAACTTTCTCACTGTCAAAAGCCATTTTATCCAGTGACGGATACGGTACACAGGGTAATTTGCTTGGAATCTGTAATGCTTTGTGTGTCGTTGCAGTACTCACCTGAGCGAACTGCTTTTTGAGGAACTTTGCTGCTTCCAGAGTAATGGTTGAAACATGTCCAGACGATCTCAATGTTGGTATTCCGCATTTCACCTTCCTCTTATAATTGATATGCTTATAAACCAATTTCGGATCAGAAATGAATTTTTGAGCCACGGTTTCTTCGTACATCGAATTGTCCTCTCGTATCAACTTGGTACACTGATTTCGCAGTAAGGAATAATTATTCCAAATTTCGATAGGTGGACATCTTCTGTACTCAGGAAAGTTCCTTTGCTCTATTCATTTCTTTGTTCGACTGCGAATGAATGAATGGCGAGTTTTAGATTTAGCACATGTTTTTATACTTGTTGCAGCCGTTACAATTTCGGTAAGATAATCAGTGAAGCTCTTCCATGCCGCCAAAGGATCCTGAGCATCTTCTGGGAGGACCCATTGCTCAAGTATTGTAAGGTTTCGCAGCCTTTTGTAGTCCATGATGGCACGAGTACTGCCCTTTCGGTTTTTT
>UZAN01039412.1:175814-199902 GCA_900618425.1 Echinostoma caproni | reverse complement strand
CTCGAAACGCTTTGTGTGAGTCTACACGGTGACCGGAATCTAACAAATGACGGGCAATCGGACTAGATGGTAATTTAACTCCGCAAAGACCAAGGTGTTTCGGAATGTGTTTACACATTCTGGTTGATAAGTGACGTTCTGTCGCTCCGATCTACCGCTGACCGTAAGTACATTGAAATGAATAGATGCAGTTGGAGGTAACACTAACGTCTTTTCGATCCAGATTAGTGCGTGAGACAACGAAACGTCCCAGCGGGAAATTACCATCTAGTCCGATTGCCCGTCATTTGTTAGATTCCGGTCACCATGTAGACGCATCCAAAGCGTTTCAAGTCATTGCGAGGCCTCGAAGTTTACGGACTTTGCGATTCTAAGAAGCGATAATTATTCATCGCTTGAAACCGCAATGATGTGTTCAAAAAACATTTGTGATGCAACTGTTTTTGTCGTGGTAGTGATGATATCACACTTGATACTACCCTACCATAGCATCATGTGACATGACCTTCCCTTCCCCTACCTCCACCACGTTCATCACATCGTTCGGACCAGTTCATCCCATATCAAATATTGTCATCTTACTTGACCTCTACTCCTGACTAAACATAAATCACTCAACTCACTTGTCCACCACTAAATTGTTCAAATGACTCATTTCAACTCTTATGAGTCTTCGTTTCACGTGATCATATAAATGTGCATTTACAGCTGAATGAGAGCATGCGAAATTGATGGCCAATATCAATTCTGCCCACATATGTCTTCGGGTGTGGATTAAATAGTGCTGAGTACTTGAAATGAATCTTGTTGTGATATCCGTTTGGTTATATTCTTTTATAATTGGCTCATATTTATCTGGAATATCTTTAGTGCAAACCTGTCGACCTCTGTAGAAAAGTGTTCGGATGAAGCACACCTTATATCACACTGGGAAAAGTCAGTAAGATTAAGAATTCGTTCTGACCGCGCATTGTTTCGGCACACAGATCTTCTGATTGACCAGTCCGTTCGACCTGAATCTTCCACCTCCAGAAAGGCGTTACCGTCTTTCGTTTCATTCTGATATGTAAGTGTTATGTTCGGGTGACGATTATTCAAACGCTCATATAGTCTCTCCTCTCCATTTTCTTTTCTGCTACACAACGGCAGTATAGACTGATCTTTGCATTTTATTCGTGTAATTATCTTCATGAAGGTGGACGTATACTTGCTAGAGAATTGGTTGGTCCCAATGGACTGTCCATCTTTTCCCCTCTATTTTGACACAGATATTGATTTGACTTGTGCTTGTTGCTTGCGTCCCCAGTTTTTGGGTCTGTGATGGCAAAATATTACCCAAGTTCATCATAGGTTTAATGTTTTTGAAACCGAAATCCTCATATACTTCTGTGGGGAAGTCTATTAGCGCTCCGATGAAAGCAGTGTCTATTTCCACGCAGAAAGTAAGTAGAAATGAGTTTGAATCAAAAGAGAGCCTATAATTGGTCTATCTACCTCGATATAACGGTTGGACAAGTTGTGTGTGTGAGAGAGAGCGGGCGAGCTATATCCGTTTATAAATCAATGTCGCTGCGCCACGGAGTCATCAGGGTTTTTCCTTCCGACATGCACTTCAGAGGGCTCGATGAAAAATGTGACCTAAGCGATTGTCGCATATCAGTCCAAGTAAATCTGGGTCGAATTTATTCGTATAAAAGTACAGAGTAACCCTGTTCTAAGATGGCTGATTTTACGAACGACAAAAGTGATCTGAAGGACAAACCCGTTCACTGACTGTCGACTGAATACCTTTGATGAGCAATAAAATCAAAACCAATTTGGCTAAGGAGCTCTTTTCGGTGCATCACTTACTGGCCAAATACAGCACTCTTTTATAGGTCACAAATCACATAATTCAAAGAAACAGAAAAAAACGTAGATAATGTTTGTATTCTTATGTGTGTCTGGATACTATGGATAATATTGTGGGGGTTGTTTGAGAGTTCAAATCATTCTGTAAATGTCGTTTGTACTGTCGAATGAATCAGCTGCATAAACGATTTGACAATCATTTGATAACCGGCTTTATGTCATTCTAGTGTTTATGTCTGGTCATGGTATATTGGGTATACTAGTATTTGCTGTATGATCTTGATTGATGCTAACCGGTCCTCGGATATCATCTACAGGTACAATCATCAGATCATTCGGTTACTCATAGATTCAGGAAGCAACAGACTAAACCGTCCCTTTTGTAAGAGCTTCTCATTAATGTAGTAGTCCAACTCCCGACCTCTCTACTGGCTGTCAATACTGTACCAAGCACGTTATACGGGGGTTGATTAGAATCACCAATTGAAATTGTTTCAGCTGTTATTTTTTGTGAAGTTAAAACACCTCTTCAGCAGTGAGCTGTTTATTCTCGGTTTTTCACAGGGAACAGTGTTTTATAGTAGAGTATATGAGGGTGGATAAATACGGCCTTGAGGTTCAGAATACTGCTTGATTTCGATTACGGTCATCCCTCCAGTTAGTTTTTCAAAGATTTTAGGTAGTCCAATGGACACTTTTCGACATATTTTTCTTTCAAATTTATCAATGATTACTTTTAGTATTCAAAAAGTAGCTGGATTTGAGACAATAAACATTTTAGGTTGCTGAAATGATGTGTCACAAGAGAGACTTAAGTGATCATTTTGGTGACCTGTTAGTTATCATTCTGACATCACAGCGCAATCAGTTAAGGATTGAAAAATACAACTTTACACCATACCCATTTCTATAAAGCCGTTTATATATAATTACGCCGAAGGCTTTATTCAGTAGAAGACTCTTGGGTGAACTCCGTAGAGACAAACACTGATTCTATCATGGTTGCTATTGGACCATGTATAGAACGGACTGTCACTGGAGATAATATTCAAAAATATTGGACTCGGTGGTTGTGGTTTGATCTGACGTGAGTTAGTTGGTAACAAGTACGAAAGCTTTAACTGGTTAGTCGAGGAATTCAAACAGTGGGCAGGCCGTTGAATATGTTCTAGTAGTGAGCTGTACTGAGAGCCAGCCCAAAGCTGCCGCTTTGTCTGGTTGACCAGGTGAACTGAACGTTATGTGAAATGAAATTTTTTGAGTGCACCTAGTCAAGGTCAGAACAGATCTTCTTTTGCACCATTTTGTGTCAATGATTGCGACCCAAATATCTGAAGTTAGTCAATTATTTGTGGTATGGGAATACAGAAGGATTTAATTTGTTTATGATGAATTCGTCGTGCACATGAGGCGTGAGCTGAAAAGCTGGGAAGCACTGTTTCGACCTGGTTGGGTCTCATCAGCAGTGCCAATCCATCGACCCAACCGGAGACAGAACCCGGGAGCTGAAATGTAGAACACAAGAATACTACCCACTCGGCCACCGGGTAAAACTGATCAGACCGTTTCTCATTTTGAATTTACACGATATAACACACCCATCTAAGCGAGCTTGTTGCGAGTATCGATCCTCGCTCATCTCAGCACCAGCCTCCGTGTTATGAGTCGGTTAGAAACTTTCACACTCTGATAATTTGTTTTATCAGAATTTACACGACGAATTCATCATAAACAAATCAAATTCTCCTCTATTTGCCTATAACAAATAATCAGGTTATGAAAGTTTCCAAACGAGTCATAACTCTGGAGGCTAGTGCTGAGATGAGCGAGGATCGATACTAGCAACAAGCTCGCAAAGATGGGTTGTGCTATATCTTGTAAATTCAAAATGAGAAACGGTCTGATCAGCTGCCCGGTGGCCGAGTGGAGAGTATGCTTGCGTTCTACCTTCAAAGTCCAGGGGTTCGATCCCCAATTATTGTAACGTTAATATTACCAACACAAATTCCAAAAGCTGCAGCGTAACCCGGAGTCATCAATTGCAAAACACCTCACGGCAGCCAAACACATAATGGATCCCACTTCTTTCAAACCGTTGTTATGTAACTGCAANAATGCAAAACTGTTGGCAATAAGTGAGGCGTTGCTAATCCGATTACGTCATCCCGTTCTGTGCGCTCAACATTTTTGATCCAATCATTTCACTTTTCACACAGTTGACCAATGTTTTCAATTATAATAGTTCTTGTCTATCCGTATATGTCCGTTCATTAGAACCTACATATCCATTGTGCTTTTAATGCGCTTGTTTGTTTTACGTCAGCGACTGGGAAGATTAGACCAAATCTTAACATATGTCTTCTTTCGGTGTTGATGCGATGACTAAAGGGGATCCAGTTTTTCAAATATTAGATTTATTCTCTTGTGTCGGGTGAACACCACTGTAGATAGTCTTCAGAAAGGGGGTTGGTCAAATGAGAAATAGCAGCCTGCAGATACAGGGAAGTGAACGATTTGGGCAGAACTAGCAAGCTGCTAATATGATCAATGAAATGGTGATCCGCATCATTTTCCTCGCACCATTCGTTCTGTTTGTTGGGTAACGCTTGGCCATCGCACCAATAATATTTTATCGTGAGTGCTGGCATCTCACTGAACCTTTATGATTATTGAAGTGTTCTTGCTTTGCCTTGCAGGGTTACCTTTAACCCCGACTCATGAATGGCCTGTCTGCCAGAGTTTCCCAGCTACTCCGTGTCCCGCCTCCCTACCGTCGTTCCCCGCCGTCGTTTGTTATCCGAAAAGCGTCGTATTGTCCCCAGCTGCGAGAAAACGAGCTGAGGAACATTCCATCACGCATCTCCGTTCACTCCGCACTGCGCTGTGAGAGCCCAGGGTATGTTCATATAACACTTACATATTTGGCTTGTACTGATCGGGGTTCTTATCCTAAGTTACCACTGGAATTGGTTCAAGAAATTACCTCGGTTCTTTGCACTAGACATCACATGTCGTCTGAGGTATTGATCAATGATGATGTTCAGTCACGTGTGTGCTTGTTCAATCTGTAGTATCTTCACGAATGAAAACGAGCAGAGAAAACCTCTCACAAGTGGTTAACATATTTATCATTTAGTTTTGGCTTGCTCAAATTTATGGTGGAAAGCAACAGTAAAGGTAATGAATTTTTAATTGAAGCCCATATTTTCAATCGAGTTGCATTGGACCAAATGCTGTCCAATAAAAATAGATGGGTTAACAATTATTTCATTTGGTGTTCCCCCAAACTAAACAAATTTTAGGAAAAACGGAAAATTGGTGCTTTCAGGAAAACAAAGGATGTAAACCTTTGATCTCTAAGTGTAACATGCCATTTGGAACAATGACTGTAGGCCATCCTCAGTTAAGTCACATACATACATACATACACACACACACACACCAAATAGGTTTGAATGCAATCATTGCGTGTGCTAGTCAATTTGGACCGAGAATGGTCTGTATGAACAATCACCGAGACACTGCCATATACTCACACTTGCTCATTCAGCTTTTAAATCAATGCGATCGCTTTTTCGTCTCGTTCACCGCTACTGAGAACCCGTTCCACAAATGGACAGACAAGAGGTCTTTCAATGACTCCCAGGGTTAAGTGTAATTTGAGGAAGTAATGCATTTATCATCCCCGCGAAGAGAGAAGTTCAGGGCCGGCGGTCACTTGACAGTTCCCTGTGATCTAACAGAGTGCTGGTTACAAACAAGCTGTGGGTGCGCGGTGGTGACGGTTATCACCTTTGATGAGAAAATGCTCAACTGTACAACAGCACACCATTGCAGCCCACAAATCAAAGGTTTTCTCCGATGAGAACCAAAAAAATCAGAAAGACTAAGAAGCAGCGACAGTAGATACCCTTGAGATAACCGTAGAAATAAAAACATATAACCCAGAACTTCGTCAGTATTCGTCAAAATTTAGGGAAGCATACAGAAGCATATAAATATGATAAATCGTATTTCCTGACTGAAATTGCCATTCCGTTTTCCTTAGTCCTTAAACTGAAGCAGCCGTATTTCCCCCGAGATTCAAAGAAGGCAATGCAGTTCCGACAGGCTCATGAAATTTCGTCACGAAGAGAAAATGTTACCCGAAACAATTCCCTGATTCAAGAGATTTTTCTGTTACACCGATGTTGAAAGTGCTTTCGTTTTCTTATTGCACTCTGGGGAGCGCACTGTGTATCGACCGTTTTAAATATTTCGCACAGATTTATTTTGCAATTTATTTTTAGCCAGTTCTAGTCCAAAAGATTCTTGTTTAACAACTTGCGAAACAACGTGGCGAGAAAAGGTAATACACGATGCTGCCCGAGGAGTGCTTGGGGGCTCACCCGGTTCGTGCATTGAACCTATTAAAAACCCTAATATTATAATTTTAGCGGGAAAATGAAAACGCAATATTCTATCGCAAAATCACTTTGACAGCGAGTTATTTTATCCTTAGTTTGTTTGTGGATAGACAATGGTCTACAGGAAAGACGAAACTTTGTTTCCATTTTCCATAGAATCCTGTTTGGTAGATGATGTCACAAGTGAACTATTCGGAACAATCCATAAAATAACTCCCGAATTTTTAAAACACATAACAATCAATTAATATATGAATGAGAACTTAAACTCATTAAGACTACAGCCGAAGGTCGTTTCTAGGGTTGTAAAGAGGGTTTCTGTTAGAATAAAAGATGCAAGATGCTGTGATTTCTAGATTAGCTCCCGAAATAGAGTTCGAGAGGAAAACAAGCGTACTAAAAGTCACGTGATTCTCAAATTAGCTTTTACGACCTGAACGGCAAATGCCGTGAAAACTGGAGGTTAAAAGAGCCTTAAAAAACCGGAATTTCAGACAGTTCAGCGTTTTCTGTGAAAAGGTTTTATCAATTGAACAGATCAAAATGCAACCCAGAGTAATGAAGGATTTGTCTTAATTTCAAAAAGGAAATTCGTCGTGGATATAGTAAATCAGCGTTAACCAAAAAGCTGGGAAGCACTGTACAGCTGTTTTGACCCAACCAGATCGAAAAAGCTGTCCAATGTTTCCTAGCTTTGGAGTTCGCGCTTCATTTGCTATATACAAGACGAAATTCCCCTTTGAAATCAATCTCTAATTGATGTTTGAGTGGGTTAAGGGATTACACTTTGTTAACCTGACGAATTGAGGAGCTTTCTTCCGGACGAGGTTTTACGTATAAATTTTTCGAATTTTAACCGACATTCAGTAACACTTCTATCTTTCTCCTCAAAATATGACAGAAACAGCAACCACCACATTACTCAGCACATAAACCGTAGCGGACAATATATTGAGCGTTAAAACTATCGAGCCTTTCTTCGCATATTTTCGGATTCCCAGCTTATTTAAACCTCAATATATGACCTTCAACTTCACAGCGTTTCTCATTTTGCACGGATTGAGATCGATTGGTACAGGACATCATCGCTTTGACTCCTGTTTCCTGAGTTCGAAATCCGCCACCGTGCCCCTAATTTCTCAATTATTCAATGGCTGTCTTAACCGACCTGTGATGCCCTTCTCGAACGTCGGTGACACACCTGTTGAATATCAACTAACGGAGTTGAATCAATGTTTGAATAATCTATGAAACGTCCAAGTGCTTTACTCATTCACGTTATTCCAACATAGGCATCCAACTTAGTTGCAATCGCAACGCTAAGCGGCAGCCTGTGGTTTTATTGACACTGTCAACCAATTCAAGTGCTGAGATATCCTCAACAGCCTCTCCCTCAAAGACTGGTTCTTTCGTGTTGAAGGCTATAGAATCTAGGACGAGCTGAAGAACATGATACGACCCATTGATCTGATTCACATATTTGTACCTATGCATGTGTTCGCGTTGAGCGTCCGAGTGCTTAAGCATCAGAAGATACTTTCTAACTAAGTTTAAGAATAGGGACATGCGAGGATCTAGATCTCGGACACGAGTGGTTATAGAGAATAAGAGTCAAGTACATGGGAAATTTTATACAATAAGATGGTCCATGGATTATGGTGAAACGGCAGTGCGACGTCGGATGGGCTTTGTTAGGTATTCGTAGAACTGTTAGCACGATTGCAACACAGAACATTTCCGGCGTACTTTTAATATATATTCTACGTCTGCCGTTCGAGAAGGTCGCCTAAAGTAGCTTTTTAAAACCACTTTGGGATTTACCTTTAAGAAGAGTAAAGATGTGATGCATTTCGATGTATGTACAGTAGAGGATCGACCGGCTGAAATGTTGAGAGGGAGTGTACCTGTGCCTAGGCTTTGTTGGGTCTCATCGGCATTGTGAACTCAACGACCCTCACCTTCACTTCCATTCTCATTTGCTTCCTATATCAATAAAGGCGGATTATAAATCACAAACATATTATATTGCTGTGGTGTTCCGGGCTTATAAGGTGACGCGTACCCTGGAGCGGCGTGTTACAGTTTTTGGAGAACTGCGATCAATCAAAATTCACGAGTGACGTGAACGACGCGCGTACGTGTCACTGCTTCTGACCACACCATAGGTAGATCGTACCAGCCAATCAGAGACAGTGCGACCAAGACAGAAGCAGAACGATGCAAGCAATACTAGAGCACGATTGGTACAAGCCCGGATAGCCAATGAACTTACTTTGTACTTATTGTTTAATCTCCTTAATTTCTTCTACTAGATGAACTGGGGCCTTTTCCTCGCGTCTCAGGTAAGTAGGATATTGCGTGCCAGTGCGGTTCAGTGCTTATGTGATCCATCCCGTGATCGCTTATCCTTGAATCTTACTCCGTGATCCATTTCGCGTGGTTCGTATTCTGAGTCCACTCCGTACTACTACTACTACCATAACTACAATCACTATAATTACTTAGTCACTTTCATAATGCTTTTGAAAATCTCATAATCTTCAGAGGTAAGTGCTAATGTGAACGAGGTCTTATATCCGCAAAAAAATTGTAGCTATTGGTTGTGCTCTATCGCGTAATGACAAATTTAACTACCAGAATGAACACTGAGTAGTTTGCTTGCATGGTTTAAAAGAATAACCCATTTCATTAACAGCACATGGAGCATGTAAGTGCACCACTTATGGTCCGGAATGAAAAGTATTGAATAAAACGAATCGATAGTTTGAAATTAGTGCACAGAAATCTAATCGACCACTGCTTGTGGTAAATGACCTTCAAAATACATGAACAAGTGAACACAGATTACAGATCCAACGCAATTCTGAAAGAATTTGTGCATTTTTTAGGAAGGGATGTATGGCAATAGGTGCGCCAAAATAAAATTCGCGTCATAGTCTATATACCCTCAAAAATAAAAATGTCTAACGCAAATAAATATGGAAGAACATAAAATGGACGATTCCATTTTCCTCCAGTGGTTGTATGATTACATTCACGTTCATCGACTGAATGAGAGCGATCAATTCACGACTAATATGCACAGACAGCCCTTTGACCCGGCCCACATAGCTTGGAAGTGGAAACGGCTTTTGGCAGCAAACAGGTCCCAATAAACCCGATGACCGGATAGACTGAATTAACCAANCGCATAGACGGTCATCTGTTTTTCGTTTTGCGCGCAATTTTACGAATGCAGAGTAGAGTAAAACTCAATGTTCAAAGTTGGTATGGTTGTCGATTTTGTGGGACTTTCGTCTACATTTTAGTACATGATATGATGTGAACACAATTTGTTCCACTTCTACCCATCCTCCACACAATCGAGTTTAAGACACATTCGATCAGCTGATCAATTGGGTGGATTTCGGGTGTCCTATGCGCGCACTCCCGCATCATTTCACTTATGTCACGTGTCCTTTTGCGGGTGCATTCTTGCAGGCCATGCACACACAACTGTCACACTGCTATTCTGTGATTGTCCTTGATCGATCAAGACAATCCCGAAAGGCGAATGAACTGGACGGCTGAGTGATAGAAACTGAAGACAATCAATGGGGAATCTGTAGACCCGATCCCACATCCACCGAAATAGAAAGTTTGCCAACATAAATACACACGATTTGTAGAAATAAACGTCAACTAATACAAATAGGTTTGATTTATTTTGGAAGCACGCAGTTGGAACTGACTCGTACCTTTTTAATCCTTTTGGGTTTACTGATATTTCCCAGAATGTAAAATAGCATTGCAAGGCGAACAACGTTAGTTACCTCTTTACTTTGAAAAAATAAACTCAATAGTTATGCTCAGATATACACTGAACAACACTATGGCCCCTACTGATCAATGTTTTGTCTTTTTCCCCGCTTGAACGTGAGATATTTTCAATTGACTAGAAAAATAAAGTTTGTACTGTTGGGATTGGTAGACAGATTTAATACAAATTAAGCTGATAACTGACACTAAAAATTGACTTTACCTTTGCGAAAATGGAACACGAGAAATCTAGTTTCAAAAGGTCAAGAGAATATTTGTCACCTAGTGTACTATTGAATAATCAATACGCTTGGATGCTGTGTGAGCAGAAATTCAATGAGGATCAGCTCTAGAGACTTGAATGTTAAATAAATGCGGAATCCTGACAAAAAGACATACAAGTATCGCGAAGGAGAATTCCGTTGAATTAGGTTACTCTCTCTTTTTGACTGACAGGGCAACCTGCTTCAAGAGAGGATCGTAATAGTGGATCGCCGTGCTATATTTTTTGTAGACAAACTTAACACCTGTGGAAGACGCTGATGCTGTGAGATTCTTCGTTTCCACATAATTAGTTCTTCGTTTGGATTCAGAGGCATTTGAACATAATCAAACAATCCTACAAGGTCATATATTTGTAATTCAATGAAAATCAGTGCGCGATATGCTTTTCTGGAGTATAAATGGCTTGCAGATCTCAAAAAGCAAGTGATGAACAGTCGGTGTGGACCCTGTAGTCGTGATGATCTACTGTTCTGTCAGAGAAATCGATAATCTAAAGCCCCTCTCGATGGTGAATGCACAACCCTAGAGATACCCACTACCAAAGTTGGTTGGCAGCGACGGGGTTCGAACCTCGGACCATGGGGTCCGAAGCATCACGGTGACAGCTACTAATACACCACATGTTTATCGGAGAGAAAAACCTGCAACGTTGTTAGCCATAGTAAGTCGCTGATCAACCTAATCTTTGAAGTGGTAGCAACGGTTCCATCCGTTAATGGGTGACAATTGTTAGTGGGCTCTGGTTGTCTGAGGTTTCGTAACCAGTATAATTTTTGATAATGCCATTACAGGCTTTTGACTGCTGTAACCAATGATATGCTTCGTTTTGCAGTGGTTTACCATCGATCTCGAAGGATCAGCAATATTCACCACTTCAGAATGATCTTGAAAATGGAAAAATACCCTGATATATGATCAAATTTTACTTAATTGGTATGTATTATTAGAACAATAGTGTTTGCTTCAGCAAGGTGTGTAGAGAAACCGAGAAACTAATTTCGTTCCTGAACTACAGTAGGGTTCCCTTTTTATGTTTCAACTTCCAGAATAAACACATTGTAGCAGTAAAACTTGTTACAGTAGGTTTGGTTTGCGATAGGATATTAACTTCATCTAAGAATGGAGGGTCACTTATAACTGTCAATACCAATGTCCCCTAGTCTGAAGAGAATTAGGCACTTCCGGTGTTAGGTTTTGTGATCAGTACCCCCTATTAGGGAAACGATTAGAAATGAATCGATTTGCGAACAGCATATCCCGAACGAATTATTCACTCCAATTCCATCAGCGCATTTTAGTCGCACGTGGCGCCAGACAGTTCAATAGTTAATCGATTTATTGAAATGGGTAATTCGATTTCTGTTCTGTTCGTTATTTGTGGTTTACCATATACGCCATGACTGCATGTTATTTTAATTGAACAAACAATCGATTGGTTCAATAAGCGTTCTATATGGTAGGCTTAACGTACAAAGGACCATATTAAAATAAACCAACAAGTACTGGACGGAAGTAAAATGAAAGTATACACTCAACTGTGTGTACACGTGCGTGCGTGCTAACATATTCAGGCAACATACCTGAATGCTATTCACTCGAGCTTCGTGGTCCGGTTGAATGGCAACTATGCGCTCGAACAAATGACTACGTTCTGCGGCAGTCGGTTCTCGAACAGTGCGCATGTTTGGAATGTTTTCGCTGGTGCTATTCTGTTGCACTGATCCCAATCTGCCAAACGAAATGTGGTTCAGGAGGGACAGTTCATTCGGATATGGGAGTGGAGGGGTGGAGAGAGAAAAATCAGGTGCATGAAACCGAGAGCAAGATACTCCGTACTGGACATCAACGCTGACGTGCAATGCGATAGGAACACAGGGTTTCATGATCTACAGTCAGTTCGTTCTAAAGGAATAAAAAGAAAACTGGAATTGGTTTCAAGTTATTGATCACGTCAGAACAGAAGTCTGTAATAAGAGAAATGGATGAAAGCCTTGGGCAGTAAACTGTGGTGAGCTCAGTAGTTCCGAGGTGTTATAAACAATACCCACATGAACTCGTCAAAATCACGAGCATGTTTTATTCGATAAGTTTAGTAAAGGTTTTAACATGCAATGTTTTTGAATAAAATGGCCCGGCATACTTCGCAAATCGGCTCGTATGAACAAGTTAGTATGTACACGCTTTGTAAAGTTGTTTCTATGACGAGGGTGAGCTAGGGTTGGTCCTGCATACTACTACTACTACTACTACTACTACTACTACTACTACTACTACTACTACTACTGATTTCTGTCAATGAAAACCTGTCGATTTGGAAACAATGTGATATTTGAAACGGAGGCCTATGATTTCGCATTCCCCATTAGACCGTGCGACACATTTGCTCAAATACGTTTTGATTCAGAGTTTGATTTGCCTGCCAATTCATGAATTCCCACCGGGTGGACTGTTTTGACATTCTGGTTTGTTTTGATACATTTGTCAGTTCAGGCACAATTAAGTTGTTGTGACAACGATTTCTACTTGAACAAAGCGTTCCTATTATTCTCTTACGTTAAGCAGTTTGGGAATAAGTGCAATTCAGTCAAGTTTATATTCCGTTGACAGGAGCAACAGAAAGTTTTCTCGAGCCATATTTCGGTAATTTAACCGTTATAGCAACACACGAAATCCTATTGACAACGTTTAATCCAATAATTTACTTTCTATTTGTTATGAACTATAACTAGTAGTTATCTATTTTTTTAGATAAACAACTATCTCCAAGCATGACCACTACCAAAATTATCATTCATTATCACTTTCGGTGGTTACTGGTTCTCGGCAATTGGGCGAGGATAGGAAACACGACCAGGCGATTCTGCCTCTGTATCGACCGAGGCGTTGCCCTGTACACTGTTACTAGTGGCCCAGTAAATTGTTAGAAAATTATTCTTCATGCAATGCTAATTCTTCACGTACTACGAAAGTGCCTTAGAAGCAGTGTACAACAGTGTTTTCTTTGTAAGGAACAACCATCAACACAAATCTCTTCAGAGTTCAGGACATTTGAAGTCCGGACATTCGTTTAATCTTCAGCAAATCGTTCAGTAATTCAGGGTCTAAGCATCAAGATGTAGTCTTCTTCTAAGGGAAAGATTATGCAGTGTACTGTTGGTGTGAGGCTAACCCCTCGAGGCGGTCTGGGTAGCCTAACAGTGATTCATGGGACTTACAACCCCTTGAGTTCCGTTTTGAGGTGTCCCCCAAGGTAGGTGGGTATGGTGAAGATTCTTAACGGAATTAAGACAACCGCGCAGTGGGTCCATAACTTTTCTATAATATTTTTAACTGAAATGTAAGTATACATGCTTACACAATTTACAAATACAATACAATGCAATACAAGTTATATGACTCGTTGTTTTATTGAATACTGATACGAGTATGCAGGATTTAGAATAAACGTTAGATTTGTGCTCTGTGGTTGTACACTTGGATGCGTTTGTGGAAAATGCACACACGTACTGACAGCTTATCTAATCAGATCGAATTCAAACCTTATACTGAAAAGTTCAAGGTAGCGTTTTCAATCCCCAAATACAAGTTTGATTCATTGGTCTGCTTTTTTCGATAAATCTTAGCACAACTTATGAACCTTATAAAATTGGTCAACTTTCTGTTTCAGTTTGACAACAAGTCATGGAATCCACTGAATTGAATCACAGGGACAAGTTGTGTGTGTGTGTATGTGTGCATAAACCCTCATCGCGTATCGGCTGTCATTGTCCCGACCAAGAGTCAACTAAACCTGCCCCTTCTCATTGGCCCGACTAGGGCGTACGAAAAAAGCAGACTTATTTGGTTTACAAACGGTCGATGTCGGGCGGCAGCAGTGGAAAAAAGATAGTTATGCTTCTCGAAAGACAGCCCTATCTATTCAAAACGCGCATGCAAGATTCGGGTCGATAAACGTTGGTACTGTTCACGTTTACCTGTTTAAAATTCACCTGTCATGCGACCTGAGGACTCCAGAGTCCCGTTAGATATTTGTATATCTATGACGGTGTCTGGTGCGGAATCGAGGATAAACAAAAAACCAAAACCAATATGGTCAAGGTAAAAACACTACAGGAGTTAACTGGTTGGCCGGAAATCTAACATTCGTTACGAATCTCTCACTTCATTTAAAAGGCAAAACCAAACCGTAAAACATGTTTAAACAAAATTTCACAATACCATTACTACTGGTTTACTGGTAATCATTGGCTTGACGAATCATATTATCCGAAGGAACCCAACTTGTGGCAGATGAGTGTGTTAAGTGAGAATCTTCCTGAGTTAGTCTATAACGAGTGAGTGACAGGGCTAGATTTGGCTCAGGGATGTCGGGCGGNGGGGGGGGGGGGGGGGTAGACCAATTCTGGTTGAGTTTCCCTAGGAAATTAGATTATATCGGCACTGTGTCCGTATTCTAGGTGGCCTGGTCTCGATCCGGGAATGGGAAGTGTCTGAATCAATTTCCGTTAGTTCCACAAACGAGTGATAATTGCCTCATATATATCTTTTTCTGGTGCTCCAAATTCTAATTAAGTTTTAGGCATTCGGAGAGATTTGGTTGTTGACGATGAGCACCAAACGTCCAAGGTAGTCCTGATTGCTTTCATATTGATCGAACTTTTGGTGTAGCTTTATACCTTTTTTCCTCCATGCTAGTAGCATGAAGGAGCGTGGTGATGAATTCACATCAGGATAGAATAGAATAAACGTTCATCTTATGATATTAAATCATGGTTCGGTGCTATTCTTATGTTATGACTAACTTCTACTTTGTGACGGTCAAACCTAGTCATCTAGCTTATGAAAAAGTAAAGAAAACGAACAATATACCGCGAGATTTATGCTAACCCTCTTCTGATGCTGCATCTTTGTGGTTCAGTTCACTCATATTTTTGTAAAAATAACATGGTGAACTGCTCGAGTATTTTGAACAGAATAAAAGTGAACATCTAATCAATTTGATATCGCATTCTGCAGTAAAGCCCTATCAAAGTTCCAGTTAGAATTTATATACAATCTCTAATTCGGGCATCGCGCTCGAGTTGATCACTGTCCAATGAAACTCAGTGAATCCAACAACGATATCGAACCAAAATGGCAGCGTTCTACGTTTGGGCGAAGTAAACAGGTGAGTGACAGTAGAGTTAAACCGAATTGTGTAGCACTATGCGTAATTTCGTAATTTATCTATCTATTTATCATTATGATTGATGTGCTGAGTCAAAGTTACCGGAGAATGGTACTTCGCATTCAAAAGTTCATGAGTCTCTCTCTGTAATAACTCTGTCGACGTTCCTCATTGATCCACTTCCGGGCTAGTTATCTTCTATCATATCCAAAACGAGCATGGCATCTAGGGATCTGGAGAACCAGAAGGTTTGATTTAAAGCTTAAAATAAATGGTGTTTGGAGCTTTGAAAGTAATAGAATTAACGTAGCTTAGTAAGCAAGGAATTGCAACATACTGTTTAGTGCAGAAAGTTTAGATTTCTCCACTAAAATAAGAATGTTCATTGACCTGTTCGTGTTCTGCCAGAATGTGAGGTACATAGAAATTTAATTCCTCTAAGTTTTTTTGTATACAGACCAATTGGAAATAGTTAGTTGTGGAAGTTTGTAGGACCAAAGATTTAGTCGAGGTAATTTGAAAGATATAAGATTGTTAAAAGTGATAACCTTACACCATTTGACACTAAGTGTGTCTTGGCATCAATTTAAACTGTTATTTCAATTTAAGATTGGAGAGATCTTGCGAAGTACTCTAGAGTGCATCTGACTCAAAGAGTTTATCTAACTAATAACAACTCAATTTCGTTTACATCATGATTGGAACAACTGCAAATCCTTGTCGCATTATCATGTTGACGAAGGAGTTTAATAAAAGGATGCAAACGAAAGAAAGGACGACATCCCACCCGATATTATTAGCGTAATTTATTTAGTTACGGGAAACTTTCTCAGTTTTCACTTCCGTGACTAATACGGTCAAACTCCTTCGTTCACCGCACATAACAGAAAGCTGTAATCTCATTGATTGAACACGGAGTTGTTCAGTTTGTAGTAAAATAGTGACTAGATTGATTTAAGCACAACTTTCACAGACGTGGATGATACCTCAATTACTGTATAAAGAAATTAATCTCAAAGTGGTTCCCATTTCTGGGTTGGCCAGATTTCTTTTTTCCTTCCAATGTGTCATTTTACAGCGTCCCATAAACAGCACATGTCCGTTATACCTGTTAGTTACATGTCCACCATTGTTGGGGAACAGTAGTTCCATTCCGTCCCGCAGACAAGTCGGTTATTCAGAATCATTATTCATTATTCTGCTTGGCAAGAGACTGTCATTGTACTAACAGAAAATCGTGCGTTGACCCTGGAGAAATTCAAATTCAAAGGGTTGCCGACACGCTTATTTTGAATTCACTTTTTGTTTCTCACAGTCGCTGGAGTGAGATTGGTTTTCAGACCATTCAAAGACTAACTTACCGCTTGAGAGTGAACAGAGTGCTGGTAAGCTGTTTGCATCGGGCCAGAGCCTCTTCGATACGGCCAAACTCGTTCTCGATGAACCTGCATGAAAATGCGGGGTGAAAATTGAGAAAGGCTTTCATTTAATTTTAGCCAACTAAATAATCTGATAAGTCAACGTCAAACGATATATTGATAATTAATCAGTTCCGTCAAATAGTTAGCCAATCATTCTGGTAATCGATCAAGCCGTCCATCATCCAACATTTGTTTTCCTTTCTCCTCGCAGTCTTTTAGATGATCAGACAGTATTTCACCCAGTCCTTCTTTTCGCTTTTTACAACTTTTGCTCATCTGGTATGACTATTATTTGCGCTATGATTTCTGACTGAAATAATTCTCCCTATACGTTTGTAAATTTTTGTGACACAATTGGACCATGGTGTTTTTCAAGCCGTGTTCGCCCATCTACCATGTGGTTTCCACCAGCTTTCGATTCAGAGAATAGATAAAAAACATCCTTTCAAACTATGGAACATCTGTTAGGTGCAAATGAAAATAGATAGACCCAAAACAAGTGTATTCGGTAAAATGTCGCCATGTGGAAAATCTCGATTGCTATAAAATCCATTAATTGGCCAGTTTCGTATCATCAATGGTGTAAAAACAATGCATTCAAGAAATACGTTTTGCAAATTGATAACGAAAGCCTTTGGAGTGTGGTATGATTTGAATAATTTTGAGTACAGAAGGAATAGATGAAAAGATCAATGCAAGGCGATTCGTATGCTGTTTTGTACACCGTTTCTTTGAACTTCCTAAAGACGCCAAATAACTGTAACCAAATCCTTACTCCTTCCGCCAGCCCCCTCCTCCTCGAAAAGAAGGAATAATTAGCTCTTCTGCACTGGAGCAGTGGTTTTCTATACATGATGGCTCACTGTTAAAGGCTTCCACTATAAGGAATAAAATGGAATGCCAAATAATTTTGCTACACGTTCATGATTTACACTATCGTGTAAGTGGGGTAACGTTTGGAAATATGAGTTAGTGATCCACGTACCATTTTGTGCACTGCGTGTACTGTTCAAGTAGAAACGTACCAAATTAATTCAACAAAGCCAATATTTAGTAAGGTAGATGCTCCAATATTCTGCTCAGTTTTCTTCAACACAGTATCAACTTGAACATCGGTTAAATCAGCGTAACTTTAGCAAATTAGGTTGCTCATCATAAGGTTTAAAATTATTTGGTTGGTAACCACTCAAACCTTTGATCTCTTTCGGATCTTTTTGGTTTTATTCACTTTGAGGCCTAACGGATTTGGAATAGTTACAATCCAATGAAATCCCTTGGAATTTATACGAAACGGCTTTATTTGTTATCGAAAAATGACTGGGTGTGTTTTCCGGAAACGTTGTCATAGTATAGTCGCGTCTCATGTAATGGTCTAAAATTCCTATTACCTGTACATAATAAATTAGTCCTATATTTTTCCTATGGTTAACAAATTTGAAAGAATTAATTATTTTTGACCTGTTTTCCTTTGGCTGCTATTCACCAACACGTATCACTATCACCTATTACTAACGGTGATCTGGAGAGAGTCACTCGTGAAATGTACACCTGTTTTTCCTATCTAGTGTTTTAAATCAGTTATTGGCTTTAAGATTGTTCTAATTTCGAGTTAGCGCATTATTCTAAAGCATTTAACTAATACATGTGAAAGCTCCTTGAGTTTATAGACGAAGGTTTTCATTCCAATTGTAATTCAGATTCAAGTTTCACCTTACTTTTGTGCTTTACACACAAAAATTATGCCCAGAGCGTGTATGAAGAAAATCACGACAGGAGAACACATTTGTAACAAAGTAGTGCTGGGCCCAAAACTGCTGGATTACTCAAACTGAAGCTTATGATTTGACTACACGTTCACAATTGGAGCCTTTTGCTAAAAAAAGCAAAGGAGGGCAAGGCAGCTAGGAGATGTGTGTGTTTGTCCGTGTCTGCGGTTAGCTTCCAATCTATCCGTGGTGCCATATATTATATTCGTTCGTGGTTCAACATTTCGAGCCCCATCGATCCTCACTTCGACGATTTCCTGCAAGCGGGAGGTTTGGAATCATGTTGTTTTGATTTTCCTTGACGATTTAGTTGTCTATAGCTCATCAAACTAGCGGCAGTTCCAGAAAACGGCTTTTTAATCTCTGAATTTATTACAACTACACGCCATGAGTTGTTATGAGTGAAAATTATCAAACAAATGTTGTAAGAAGTGCAATCGGTTGAAGCTTTTCTTGGGATGGAAACGAGGCGTCATTCACTCCCGATGCTTGGAAAACGTGTTCGTCGAAATCGGAGACAACGTTATCATTCAACTAAGGGTTTCTCATAGAACACCTTCAGGTTTGAAAAGTATGAAACGTTCAGTGGCGTTGTTGGTGGGATTGGACCGCACACATGCACACCATCTTTGTCAAAATTTTCACAATTTGTTTCAAACATAAAAGGTCAGTCTGCCAAACAATATTTAAACCGTTTCCGGTAATCAGTGTGTGCACAAAAGTGTCGCGTTGTTCCCTCACCATACAAACGAAACGTAGTCGAACACCTGAAGTGAAGATGTCGTGCAACAGAACGTACAGTTTATTCATCTCATGCTCTGACCAAATCACAGCTACGTATCTCCTTTGTCGATACCATCCTCATGACACTACTGATTTATGAGTAGTGATTGAGGTAAAGTTGTTGAAGAATAAGAAAATGTCCGGGAAGTCAGTCACTGGTTTTCATGTTAATGCATCCGTATTGCTACAAAAAATGGAATGCAAATGACCTTGACGATATTGTCATTAACCCTTGTCGAAACTTTGTAGTATTGGATACATCGCGAATCAATCTGATCAATGTAAAGTGGGTGTTTCATCAAACATCGTCCTGGAACACTGCAAACCGAAACAGCGAAATGCCCCCAAACCTCAATCGGCGGGTAATTGTTTTCGAGAGTGAACACCGTGTGAGGGTTCTCTGGACGTCTTATAAGCAACACGAACGACTTTCAAGGTAACTTTTGCTAAAAAAACATGTTGACTGCAATTTTCAATGTACCATGTTCTATTCTGGAGTGGTTTGCGTTCATAACCCGTTTGATATGTTGGTACTTTAATTCTCGTACCCTTTTTGTTTATAGCTTTTCCGTGAACCTCTACTCAAACGAACTTGTGTTTATGGATGCTTTTAGAAAACACTGAGGCTCTATTCATCTTGAACCGCTTCGCATATCCGTACCGGCGACATCTTCGTGCCCACACTGGCAGAAGCATTTTATACGAGCGAGAAAGGGTGATCATATACATTGTGGCTGCAATGATGTAAAAGCCCTAATTGGTAAGCTCAAAACAGAGAGGGCGTAACCCACTGAATCCAACTGCATCAGATGCCATTCAACGTTAACTGTTCTTATGGACTGTTTTTCTCAGTCTTTTCTGATGACGGCATAACGTAAATCTTGGAGTTAACTAGTATCGCTTATCACGATCGGGAGCAAATTCACCTCTTATTTGGTGCAGTTCCATTTCAAGAAAAATACAAATAGTATTAATAATAATAATAATAATCTAATTTGACATTCGCCTTACTCTTGAACTGCGACCATTACTGTGAACCCATCGTTGTGTAATACTAGCATTTTGATGCTCACCTGTTTTGCTTGAATGCCTCTGTCATTGTGGTAAAATAAATTTCACTAGGCCAGGTTCTGCAGCCCCTCGATGCGCTATGTGCTTGAAGAAATTTTCTCGGTAAATACTTTCCGCCTTGCACGTATGTCTGTATTTCACACGCTTCTCATCAAATCGTATTTGCGGTCGATTGAAACAAAGATGACTTTTGTTACCTCTTCTTTGTCTGTCATTGATTATGCAATTAACTGGAATTGACATAACGCGTGGTGTTTTCCTCCACTGTGTTTACGTGTAAAAAATTGTTTCTGTAAACGTATTGCAATGTTGTAAGAAACGATCTACAAGTGAAGACAAACATCTACCTATTTATTTTCATCGGTATTGTCATTCAATTCGTGTAAAATTTTGTTGCATTATTCCAAATTTTTACCAGAATGACAAACCGATGGTAAAAATATTTTATCGAAGAGAATCTTAAACAAACATTAAATAGCTACAAAATGCTGAGCAATAAGAGGTTCAAACACTGAAGTATTGTAAGTTAGGTAGTTATATCGATTTTCTATTCAATTTTGGGTTCTCTGACATCCACATGACAAAAAGCCGTACAGTCGTAGCCAAGTTGAAACAAACTTCGCACAAGCTATGTTTTGTCTCCTAGATGCTGTCGGTCTGCTGTTGAACTCCTACACTAAGTTGATTCGGGAAAACCAGTGGCTGTTTCAAGAAAGACTAGCACAAAGATATATATTCAAACTATACGAGTGACCAAGCTTAGATGCGCTTTGACAAATGTCAATACAGACCTTCGGGCAAACTTTCTATCACCAGAAATAAAGTAAATCTTCCAAACCTCTCTATGCCCAACTGGTCACGAGATCTGATCGCTTTCGACTACGATTCTGTTTTCCGCCCAATAGAATCTTCCATACGTAACTGACTAAAATTTTGGTTTCTTCAGAAACAATCAAACAATCATCGCCCAATTCTTATCATCTTGATGATTCAAGTAGCTGGATAAATCCGTGTGATATTATAACTAATGTTCAACAAGCTTCCTCTACTATCGCGGAAATAAAGTAGTTCCTTCGAATTTAATTTGAAGTCTGTTATAGTGACTCCATTGACAACAAGCAAACTAAAGCAAACGTTGTGCTTCACCATCCCAGACTAATTAAATACATTTGATGGGTAAACCAGGAATTGCTGCTTTAAAAATTCTGCACCGGGGCACTTAGAGCCCCGAGGAATATCACTTGCAACGCACTATGCCATTTGGCGTTACTATCTCACTTTCTGACCCTGTTGATATCCCCAATATTGGTTAAGCAGAGATTGATAATTGGTCTATATTTGTGTGGTACCAACGACCTTTAAAGTTTTCACCAAACACCCCTCACTCGTTGTGAATGTGGTTTGACGTTGGAGAGTAGTACTGAAACTTGGGGAATCAGCTAATCTTCAAGTAGCACTTCGCAGAACGCATATATGTGGCCTATTATCACAATATCTAACTGAACATGTCTAAATGCGAAGTTTCGTTGTTGTGTCACATTGGGCGTTTTTAATGCGTTCCAGTGAATTAATTACTGCATCAAGCTGCATTACCGCTGGCGAGATCTGACATTGTTGTATTTATTGCTTCCGTGTGTCCTAAAACGTTTTAAGGGAAACCGGGTAACTTGTATTTGGGCCACACTAGGCCACCTTTATACATGATTTTGTTGTATAATCGAACATATGCGAAACAATTCAAGTTATGAACCCACATTTAAAGTGAGATTACAAATTACTGGACCGGTTGGAAAGAACAGCTCCCACTACCTTCAACGGAGAGTATTCCAATTACTCAACGCCTTCCCACCCACGCCCGGAAGCAGAATAATTCAATTTTCAGTTGGATAGTGCATAATTAAACCTTGTTTTCAAATATCCACAAATCCGGTTTATGCTTATGAATGAATATTTTCTCACAAGCTTGGCAGTGAACCTGATTGGTACTTGTGTAGATTCTTTTCGAACAATTCAAGGAAGTAGTTAATGGGACCAAGGTAAGCTCTGGATATAAAATTAAATGTGCGAAGTTTAGATTCGCCTCTTCATGATTGAAGGTAAACAGAATGTAAGCTGTGATATTGAGTTGCTCACTTCCGGATAGGGCTATTAACGCCGCACCACAAGCACCAGATCTCATGCCCGAATCCATTCAATAAAACATATTCCAAACTTCGACAATGTGTAGGATCCGATGATCGAGTGAGCTCATACCAATACCATACTCCTAGTTGGTTTTGTCCTTCAGTAGCGTGCAACGTCCCTAGTTGTACTCGACAAGAATGACTTAACATAAGCGGACCAAGTAGCTCAGCCTTAGATGCGGATTTGACCTATCCCAGTGCAGTGCGGGGAAGGCAGCTTAAATACAGCTAACTGGTGGATTTCGTTTGCCTACATAAGTCAGGTGGCTGACTGATCTGTCGGTATGGCCTCGTAGCTCAGCTGGTAGAGCGTATAGTGAGCGGTGAACTTAGGCGACCGCCATGCTTGAGTTTGAGTACCGCAAAGGTTGCTGAACTTTTCACATTTCCAACATGATGCTAATCTACCCAACAACATAATTTGATTATCTAGTTATTTGAATTTTCTCTTCATGCTATCCTGATCACATTGCATGTGAAATTTAAATAGATTGAAAAATCGAGGTTCCTTAAAATTCATCGTCACTTTTGAATTGATTACTTCGTTGCTCTGTGCTCATTTGACCATAATCCAGTCGATTGGTTATTGTGGATACCAAGAAAGAGACATCTTCCGATCAGATACGATAGTTTACAGTTTGCAGTTCACTGTCTGTTAAATCTTTTCCTCAACTCAGACATTTTATAAGTTCGAATAATCCAGATCTTTGGTTCTCGATTCAGACGCGCGGTAACAAAACGTTAGATTTCAACTGCCAAAATTGCCTTTTTTGGTTTAAAATCCCGTTATTTGTTTTTAGTTGAACGTTACTACACTCGCCTTTGCGAATTTGTGTGTGTGTTTGCGTGCATATTGTGTAAATTTGGAGATGGGTGTTCTGAATTCGAAAGGGTACCACAAGGCAAAAATAACTTCTTTGCGTTTTCGTCTGTATTCATTGTGCGTATGCCTGTGTGTGTCCGTGGATGCGTTCTTCTCGCTGTGTGTATTTGTGTGGGTGTGTGACTGTTTATCTGTCTATCTAATTATGCATGTATGCGTGCGTCATTTGGCTTCCAGTAAGGAATGCGGGCGAGAGGATATCATCAATGGGTAGAACGAGAGACAGAAGAAAACCGGAACTAGTGCAGCATTATGACATCTGACTATTGTCAAATGTGCATAATCGGCTGTCATGCTCCTGAACCGGAAACCCAATATCGATCCCACCCAGTCTCTCGCTATCCGATGGGCAACAAGTGCACTAACTAAATAACCAACACGAAAAGGGTGGAAAAATGGGTTGTGGTACATAAAACTCTAACTGGTAACTGATTATCCATTTGTTCGCCTAAAGTTCTGCAAGAAAACTCCGGG